>JAHWFP010241632.1:98114-110772 GCA_023313725.1 Lithobius niger
TATATAAATTGATTTACTTTCTAAGAAGACTGAACAGGCCAAGTCCAGGAAATTCAATTCGCCTAGTAAACACTAAATGGTGTGTTAGTTGTATATGAAGAGTACTCTTGTGTCCTTAGTAATAAAAAAAAAAAAAAAGGCAGTGTTATCTTTACCTGTAATGCTGACATAGCGTCCTCGGCATCACGATTCAACGCATTGCCTACACTACACAGGAAATAACTTTTTCTTTGTCTTACTGTAACAATGTTACTAACAATAGGTGACGAATTTTTGGATAGATTGCATGCTTCCAAAGTTCTTAGAAATAGCACTGCAAATGATGGCAAAGTCTTTGCTGTTAACCTCTTTGCAATACTAAACCACAAAAAGGCATAATTTCCAGTCAAATGAGAACTGAAGAACAAATTTTAGCCAGATCTGTCGCATAAAATAACCTGATGGCAGAACTTTTTATCAGTAATACGTCCGTTCCTCAAAACTGCAAAATCAACAATCTTCATAGCAATTTTTCACCTTGACGTCAGTGACACATTTTATTGAGAATCAACTAATGGTGTCAAAGCGTAAATGCCACCTTCCACCACATTCTAGGCCGATTGGACGCATATTTATCTAACTTCACCTAGTCAAATTCGCGAAAACCCATAATCCATGTCTTTCAGATAATAGTACCATAGCCAGTGGCCACTAATATAACAATGACGGAATTGAATCACTTTTTGACGAGTTACGTATGACGATGTGAACTGGATCACCCTTGATGAAGAATTTATTACTTGAATTATTACTATTGTGGCGGCCAAGAAGAAAGTTGCTTTCCCTCCAGGCGCCTGCAGCCAGTATCTGCCCCAGTAGTCGGTGTCGGCCCCGGTCTGTCTTTTTTATCCGATAAAAGGTTTTAAAATTATTGCGATAATCGATAATACCTTAATAAAACAATTCTGAGGCAGGCATAACCATTTTAAATTTATTACCGGCAATTTAAAAAAAACAACCTTGGCGGAAGCCTATAGTGAGCTGCTTGGCCTACATAATTAAAAGTAGAGCAAAATAATAGAATTAAAAAAAACAACAGATGCCACGCCGCTCAAACCACCAGCAGATGTCACTAAGAACGCCAACGAACCTGAACAACACCAGTAGTTTTACATCTTCGTAATGCTCGTCATTTGTTAGATACATCAGAAAAAGTACTTTACGATAATTGACGAAATTTTTTTATCGATTATCGTGCAACCCCTACTAGCTAGTTAGCGAGAAGTCCCGAGTTAGGGCCTAAGTCAGGCTAATTGTCTTTTCCTTCTTTTTCAGATCAGTGCATCTTATATTCTCACACGGCCAGTCTTTAATGAAGACTGTATGCTTCATTAAAACCCTTTACCTTGTTATTTATTGTTTGCATTATGTTTAGTATGGAGGCCAAGAAGCAAGTTGTTTTCCCTCCTTGTGTATGTTTTTGGCATCTAGGTCACCACTGAGAAAGATTGAACATCTAAGCTCAGCTGGAGCCTGCAGCCAGTATCTTCCCCAGTAGTGTAGTGTTTTACAGTGCCTAGCTACTATGCGGGAAGTCCTGGGTTCGAGTCCCAGACAGGACAGTCGTCTTATTCCTTCTTTCTCAGATTAGTGTACCATGTATTCTCACAAGGCGAGTCTTCAATGCAGACTGTTTCCTTCGTTAAGAATTTCAGTTTCAGGGCCTGACCAACGTTGTGTTGCATCACAATTTTTACATAGTTCCAGCTGGCTGGGTACTACCAGTCTCCTTTTAAAACACCTATGGGATTTACTCCGGGGGCATGCGTCACAGTTTTGAAAGTGCGGTTTCCTTTGTCGTTAATGTTTTGATTGTGCTTGTGTGTGTGCCATATCAGGCTTTTGTTGGGCCATGCTTCAAGTTTGATGATTGAGTAGTTTTACAGACTGAGTGCAAGCGACATTAATTTTTCCCCTTACCAAACCTCTTGTTATACATGACAAATACTGCCTTAATTGGGAGTCTGCTTGTTTTGCAAATTATAAATGTACAAAAACAAATCCGCCATCTCCCCTACCCTGCCTTTCCTACACGTGTGGTGATGCCATCGGGGACCTGTGTGTCCATGGTAGGTCTAACGTTGGTGGTAAGGCAGTCGAGACCCTACCCACCCTACCTATTCCAATTCATTCGGCCATGCTATTATTAAACTTGTTTTATGTTTAACTAGTAGGCACACTTTTAATTTTTGCATTTTAATAACCCCATTCATTACTCTTTGCCACACCTTCTCCTTTTGCTTTTTTTATCTGCATATATTTACTTCCGTCCCCTTTTAGGCTGGCAGGCAGCGACCCCCCTAGGTTCTAGCCAGTCCAGTTGCTCCAGCAACAAATTATTATTATTGTTTTTTCCGGAACTTTTCCTCTGCTTCTAAAATATCTAGCAGTATTAAGGTTCAAAATTGAGTCGGTTTGTCTAATTAGTTCAGATAACGTTCAAAAGGCTTAATAAATTGATTTTTTTTTAATCAAAATAAATAAAAATTTAAGCTAAAAAATATACACTTGTTCCGGCTAGAATTAGGCTAATTTAACTTGAATAAAAAAAAAAATGTAATGCAGAAAAACAAGCACAGCCTGCTACATTACTTAGCCCACCGTTACACAATAAAATGTTACAAATAACGGAACAGTCAACATTAGGGGTCGTAGCCTAGTGGGTTTTGGGGAGAAAAAAGTACACAAAATTTAAAGTTTTTAGCATAAAAAGTATGGAAAATTAAGGAATTTTGATGGAAAGTAAGATAAAAAAAAATAAGGAATTTTAAAGCAAACTTAATTATTTTTTTAAGTTATGAGTAAACAATACAACAATATCTGGATTACTGTGACAATTTCTATCAGTTTGCAATTATTTCAGATAAAAATTAAGACAAAGCAATAACCCAAATTTTCACTAACATTTTCGTTTGAGGCAAAAGTTTGTCAATGTTATAAATTCTTGCATGATAAAATAAATTAACAAACTACAGGTTCTATCTCATTTTTTAGAAGCTGCCATTGAACCACAACACAAATAAAGAGTTTAAAAAAATGGGGGAAAAAGTAAGAAAAAGAATATTTCCAAAATAGTAGGAAATAGGAAAAAGTATGGACTCCACGACCTCTGCAACAACATATTGGCAAAACGGACGTAGGCTTTTTAATTACAATAGTAAGTCAGTATTGATTATAGATTACAAAGCAATCATGTTGCTTATTAACAAATTAGTTATGTTTTGAACCTTGATATTTTCAACAATCACGGCAAAATTTGCCACTGCAGTAATGGTTCGTCTGCTCCGGATATAGCATATTGATTAACCAAACAGCTGTCGTCAGGAATTGTATAAAGAAAAAAGTCTTGCTGCTATGCAGAAAACAATAATTATAGCACCCTAGTGTGCTACCAGTAGAAACAAGCTTTACACCTTTCCCTGGTGCCCAAAGTAGAACTCATTAACTGTGTCGGAAAAAAAATTTCAGCAGCAAGTATGTTTTATGATCATTATCTGGTTACGCACATGTTTATTGGTTAAAGCACTTCCTAGTGCTTTAATTTATATTTTGAGTCTGCTGCCAATGGAAAATTATCGTTGAGAGAAATAAAATAGTGTAAAATAACATGTCAAAATCGGTCCAAAATTGATGAAACGGAGGGAATTTGGGTGGAATTACCCCGCAAAGCAGCCTTCCACTGTACACGAGCTAAATCGTCGCGTGTCGCTGTAATTCTGCTATGTGGTCCTGGTGTTGTGTAGATTTTTCAATTATAATAGGGTAGCCTATCCTAATTATTTCTCAACCTTCCTTCTAAGAAGCTACCTTCTAACCCAAAAAAATATATTTAGGCTTCAGATTAGAATTTTTTATCAGGCCTCGTCGAGAAAGGCCAGTGGAGTTGCATTTACTCACCACTTTCTTATTTCTAGAAGCCAAACAAGAACATTTTTAAGTCCCTTCCCCTCCCCCCTAAACACATGGCCAAAGCAGTCTAGGACTGCTAATGTTTCTGAAAGAACTGAACAGCGTGACAACAACAAATGACATAAAATAAGAAAACAACCAAGGGATGTTTTGTCTATATGACAGCAGGTTATTAACCTTTTTCATTATTACATCCGAGTACTGTAGGCAATTATCGTGTAGGCTTCATTGTTTTATTGCCTCACCATACACATCATTAACCTTAGCCTACACAAACAACTTTAGCAATAAGGCTTCTGCTTTTGATTTTGTATTAAAGATAAGCTGTCCGCAAATACAGTACATTCAGTTCAGGGTAACGCGCACCAATTTTACGCTAGGAAACATAGGAATGTTCTGTTTGCACAGCACAAGAAAAAAAAACCGAGCCAATTCCCTTTTAGTACATAATACATACCTATTGTTATCGCCAGCGTGCTCCCTTTAGTAGCCAGCTGGCATGTGGCAAGTGTTAAGCTGAAGCTCCAAAATCTACAACCCTCCTAGTGTTCTTATTTCAGTATATTTTGTAGAAAAGCCATGCATTTAGCCATCCCTTACTCGGGGTTCGGTACCACTTCGGCCAAACGGATTTCAAGGATGTACAAGCACTTTCAAGTACCAATTCTCGCGAAATTCTTACTTTTTGCAGAATCATAAAGCAGTAAAAAACAGACTAACAAATGCCACAAAAGGAAAAAAAAATAGTTTGAATTTTTCTTCTCTTCCTAAAGAAACAAGCTCAGCAGATCTTTTTTGGTTTTTAATATCCTACTGTTTATTTCTTCTGGAGACTTAAAACCAACTTTTGACATGGAGGAAAAATAAAGAAACAAAAACGGACTATTACGCAAGTTTGCTCACCAAAAAAATCCCTTCCAATAAAACAGTCACCAGCATCAATATATGTAATGCTAGTAACAATATAAAAGAGACTGTAAGGAATCGATGGAGTGTCCACCAACCCTCTCAAATGTCATTCCAGCTGCAGTCGCCACATGGCCAGTAGACCTTAAAAAGTACTCGCCATTTCACAATTTATACTCGCTACATACCAAAAACATCTTGCACAATGCATGGATTCTCTAATTTGTACATTAATAGAGTTGCAAAATTTTATTTTACCCCAGTACTACTGCAGAAAAAGGTGTTGTGCAGCCCTTGTAAACCTGAGCAAAAAGCCGCAAACCGTTCGTCTCAAACTAATACGGTTCCCAAGATATCGCTATTTCAGCATAATTTTCTATTGCTAGCTGCCATTTTGGCTAGTAGGGCTACATTCCAAGTCGCCTACTATTGATTTTCATTCGCCAAATGACGAGTGGCGACCGACATTGGAGAGGGTTGGTGTCCACAATATTATTACCGCATATTCCACCTCTCGTACTGAGTCGCGACCCGATGCGGCCATTTGTGGATCAACGCGTCTTATCCATTTTCTGGAATAAGCAAAGTTAACAGTGTTGTATAGGTTTTTAACCTAATAAATTATATGTGAAAAGTACCACTGTTGCAACGAATGGACCAGGCATCTTGCAACTCCGTGTGCTACAGTGTTGAACCCCTCTAGCAGGGTGGATATATGGCTTTTTCAGGAAAACGCTGTCTGGGGTAGAAATTACGTCTCTCCTCTCCTGACTCAATACCAGTTCACGCGATGGAAAGTTGACGCCTTTTATGATAGCTTTGGTAAAATAAGATTTTGGTGATGCAGAGTTGACTGCCCTGGAGTCAAGAAACGAAACACAACTTCATTCCCAGACAACCATTGTGAAACGGGATGGAATATGAAGTGATAGTTACAGAATGGGCGCTCCCACATCTATAGACAATTATGTATCCATTCGTTAGCTCCTCGTAATACAATAGCCTACATATAACTTCACACACTCTCGAAGGCAGAAAGGGGTGCGACGTGCGACTATGTCGCAGATAATCTGGCACAGTCGCAGACAAAACATGCCGTTTTGACCAAATTTCTGCCGTTTCACCAATTTTTGACCGATTTGGACATTCCAGTACACCATTTCAATCGTCTCGACGAGACCTATCTGTTGATGGAAGCGCCAGATCAATAGAATAAAGCACTGAAAAGCTATTCAGTAAAAACCAATAAATATGCACATAGCCATACGAAAAAACAGATTAGCTGCAGATAATTTTTCCCTGACAATTGGTGTCGCAGACAGTGGCAGAAAATTCTGCTTTGGGGCACACATTGCCATAGCTACTAAGAACTATTGCAAGTTTACCCAGACAAAATATCCTCGTACACTAACCCCAAATCTCTCTTCAATACGTGCTGCATGCATACACTGCCATACAAATACTACGAGTTATGAGTAACTAGTGATGAGTAATTCCAGGTACGAGTAATATTGACTCTGCACACTGCCATAAATAGTTTTCTAGATTCCTGAACGAGCTTGACGACGCTGATTTTTATGAAAATGAGTAGTTTAATTTGAAAACGATAGCCTTTATCAACAAAACATGTCAGCAGTTTCTAGTATTGTATGGAAATTAAAATGCGTTTTTTTTCAGGAACAAGTACTGTATTTTAAATGTGCAAGGCCTTACTACAAATGCCAATATAAAAAATAAAGCCTTGTAAGGTATGTAAGCACTGGTACGAACCCCAAGCAAACTAGGCTCAACATTTTATAAGGTAGGCCTAATAGAATTCTAATGAGGGGAGGGGAAAATAACCGAAGATTCGATTTTTGAAGCCTCCGGTCATTGCAGAAGATAGCCTACAGTATCCAAAATAGATCCCACAGCCACTACTCTCTAACACTACCCTGGTACGCACAGACAGGCTGGAACTTTGCTGGAGGTCACCCTTCTAGTCAACGCCAAGAACAGCAACAAGAAGCTCTACCACCACTCCACCGCCACTGCTACTAAGATCCAGGGTATAAGGTCCCAACTATAAATATAAGTAGAATAAAATGTTGCCCCACCCGTGACAGGTACTATGGCAAAAACCCAAAACAAAAACAAGAAAAAAGCAAATATACAAGATTACGCAGGGCAAAATAAAACTGAGCTAGGTGCAACCATTTCAGTGCATCACAGGAAGCCCTAACAGTTGCATAAATTATTTAGCAGATTGTAGAAGAACCGAATCAGCAGGCAGAGAGTTCCAAGCATAAACTTTAGCCGGGAAGAAGGAGTCCTGGAAATAACTTCTTTTGCACTGGGACAGCTTCATTTTACGAGGGCGATCTCTGAATTAAGGTGGTCAGGCAAGTCAACGTAGTCTGTCAGGTTCAAGATTGTTTCAAGAATTACCAAGATTTGACGAAGAAATTACCAAGGTTCAACAATTACCAATAGGCTGTGAAAGTACGATTGAAATTTGGGCTTTCCAGCCCACCCAAATAGTGGAAAATATTCAGCCTACGACTGTTTCATGAATTACCAAGATTTGACCAAGAAATTACCAAGGTTCAACTATTACCAATAGGCTGTAAAGTACGATTGCAATTTGGGCTGTCCAGCCCACCCTAATAGTGGAAAATATTCAGCCCATAAATTAATTTTAAAAAACCAATGGACATGGTGAGAACAACTATTTTCCGCTGTCTAAAAAAAATTACCTTACACAGGATTTAGAAGCCAGTGCGGGTTTGTGGTACGTAATTTTAATTTCTGACCTTTAAATTGTAATAACTTTGAAATTTGGCCAAACACAACCAATGACAATATGAACATCCTGGAACTCATTCGTGTACCTCCAAAATTTATTTTGATTTGGAGGTGTTCCAACATATTCGCATTTTTTTTTTGTCACGACATGCGTACATCGAAGCAGATAGACCAGACTGCTCACTGCGCAGTTATTGACACCATTCTTATTTGGCTTCACATGATCATGATCAAGCCGTCGGATTTTTGACCCCGCCCGTTAATACGCTCTTAGCGTAGGCTAAACACGTGTCGCGTAGAGGGAAAAAAAAAAATCGAAGAATTATTTTTACCGGTTTTCAGAAGCGAGTCTCGTTCGGCCATTTCCAACTTTTTAGTTTTACAGAATGACGTCCAGAACCAACAATCCAACTAAACACTATCTGTGTTTACAAAATTACAGATCACGTGAACGAACATCTGGAGGTGTTTTTTTTTTCTCCGCTGACCAACACCTGCGTCTATTCTATTAAATATCACCGCGATGCATAACGCTAAAGCAAGCCAAGCCACTGCCGTCAGTACGGGCAGCAAAAGCCGTATCACGAACTGCGCTGCAAAGCTCGAAACGCAATCTGTCATGTTGGTCGATTTTTAAAGCCATCGTTACCTGGAGTTGAGACAGTGCTTCCGTCCGCACTTGTGGCCGAAGGTGTACGATCATGCTCCGGTGTTATCGTCAAGGTTGCTCCCGTAAATTCTGTTTCTTCTTTATCTTCCAAAGGATCATCACCATCGCCAAATTGCGTTCGGCGGGGAGCCGGGATCACGCGAATATCTGCATTCGCCATGTTGCTGTTGCTTGCCTACGCCAGGAGGACCTAACCGAGTAATAGAAATAACTTTCACTTTCCTGTAAACTGCATATATATTTAGCAAATCTTAAATTCACTTTTGCTATTACCAAGAACAAATATTTATTAAAAACAAGCAATAAGACTCTTCCAACTGTTCTTCAAGCCCATTTACTGAAGAAAAAGTGCTTATAATTAACTATAGTTCTTAGATAAAAATTGTATATGTAACTAAAATTTGCTAATTAAGTATTTTAATAACGTTGTTTATTTTTAGAATTTTCTTTTAATTTTTGCGAATATCACGAATGCTGTGGGTAAAGTCACGTATTTCGTATTTTTAAGCTACATTTCTAAATGGTAATATTTATAATTTTCAGTTTGTATGGATGTCATTGTGATGGATTAGCCATGTCAATTAACCGTAGCTACACTCCAGACTCAACTTCCGGTACCCATGATGGCTGTGCCCACATACCGAAGCCACAAAATGATTGAAAAATGAAATTTATACATGATAAGGTAAATGCAGAGAAAGTTGGTAGGATGACCTAGTGCTCTGTGATGTGATCAACAGTAATGCTTTGTGGTCATTAAAAGTAAACTCGAAGGGGGAAAATAGTGTGGCTTATCTCCTTTACACCCTTGCGTAGCCCATACACTTTTCCCTCACTTTGCCATCGTATTTTTTGGTTTTTGCCTACACAATTCTTTTTTGTAATAAATAGCCGGAGCGGCTGCTGTTGTACGGTGAAGCCCAGTGTTATGGCATGTTTGTATTTAAATATTAGGCATGCCAGGAGCGGCATGAAGGATGTTTCAACACAATTCATCTGTTCGTACTGACTCCTGATTGACCCCATGCGGCCAGTTGTCGAACTAGTGGCCGTTTTTACTTTTGCGGAAAACGTACGTTAAAAATTACACTGTGTAGGTTTTTACCTAATAAATATGTGAAAAATATCCCTTGTGTTACGTGTAGACCAAGCATATGTCAGTTCGCAAGAACAAGCGAGGAAGGCATTTTATTTCTAGAGCCAAGGCCGACTAGAGTAGAAATTCCACGTCTTACTTCCCAAATCTAAAACCTCTTCCACAATGAAGAAAAAAGTCCAGACCCGCCCTGTACCTGAGCCTGGCGTTTCCACACTGGACTTTGACTCGGGCCCAGGCCCGATTTTCAAGTCCTACTCGAAGTAGGGACTCTAGATGCCAACTCCGACCCCATGTTTAAGTGTGGAAAGGGTCAGAACGCAGGCCCATGATTTTTTAGGGAAACATTTTGACTCTTGGAATGCTGATAAGCAATAGCGAAGTAAAGGAAGAGGCGGGAGGAACAGTAATAGCACTGAAAATGTTCTATCGAAAGAAAGATGAACTAAAGTCCGGACCATGGCCACGATGTCGAGGTTCCGTGTGGAAAGGTGTCGAGTTTGACTGTGGCTACAAGTTGGGGCCCAGACACCAAATGCGGTATTCGGGGTCTAATGTGGAAGCGGTATATGTCAGGTGCTAGGAAGTTAAAACCATTGGCACTGATTAGATATTTTGACCAGAGTTTCAACCAGCAGTAGTAGTTGCACCATTGGTTTTTGCACCACAAATTTCCATAGTTGCGATGCAAAAATGAAAATGCGTCGCAGTTGTTGCTTATTTTTTTTTATTCGTTTTTTGCTTCCCTTTCCTTCTCCTTTCACTTTTATTGAATTAAGTTGGTGACAATTGCAGCCGTCGTGCTCATTCCCCCTCTTGAAGTGATTCTTTTAGGAACAGAAATTCCGTTCAAAATTCCACCCGTATGATTTAATGATGCTTTCCCTCTTCCAGATTGAGATGCTACATGGATACATTTACAAAATGCAGATAGTAAACAGTGTTTATTTTATGCAACTTACTAATAGCTTAGTACGATGCATATTGAAATATAATTCGATGTGTAAATTCGTAATTTAACCTCACTTGTAGTTGTGCAAATGATGTATAATGTAGACCTAGTCAATTTTTTATTTATCAAAGGATGCGGTTTAGTTGAAACTTCGGAAGTGCTTCTCCGAAGAACCCATGATGATCCCTACGAGGAGTTTCTACTGATAACACTGGGCTTAGCCACTTGTGGACTTCATAATCCATTGAGCTTTAGAACGATACCTTAGTTTGAATTAGATCATAAAATTTGATTTTTACCAGGATCCTTGTTATCATGACTCAACGTGTCAGAAATTTAACTAATTTAATTTAAAGGGAAGTTACAATGACAATTCAGCAAACGTGAGCTAACAAACGTTATCATTAAGCTGCATAAAGAACTTTTAACACAAAATAAACCGTTAAGCTTACTTGAATTACTTTGAAACGCTGTTGAATCACTTCGATCTCGGAAATTACTCTTTACGCTCACTTTCAAAAACAGCATCCTGAAGCAAACTGAAGTAAACTGGCATACTGAAGAAGGATGGAGTGAAAGAGGCAAGTAATAAATGTGCCTGGACCTTGTTTATTGCGAAAACCACGCCATTTGTACGTAACATTGTAAATATTCGATCCAGCGTTGTATACATAGGTGGACATGCCACTTGTTGTGTGTACCTTGTAAATATCGGAGGCTGTCGATGTTCTTTTCTTTTCAAGCAAGTAGAAGAAAATGTAACCAGAAGACTATTTTTCTTGACCCTACCTGATGAAATTGTTGAAATACAATCGAAAATTTGCATGATACTGACAGTATCCTGTTTTTGAAAGTGAGCGTAATGAGTAATTTCCGAGATCGAAAAAAAATTTAAAAAACGTTGAAAGGTTCGCTGAGGTTATAAGGATACAGGTTGCAATCCCCCGCAACAACAAAAAATTAGGATGCTCATTGGAATCTTTCAACATAGGCCCTGATCTACTTAGGATACCTGAAATAAAAATTATAACTCGCCACACAGAAGTATGATTTTTGTTGTTGTGCTTTTGTGCTTCCTTTGTTCCTAATTAATTTACAGTGATTTGTGTATGTTTATTACCAACCGCACATATTTATTTAGCTATGGGAACTTTTCAAAGCAAAATTGAAAAGTATGAAGCACTGATTGCATCGATGTTATATTACTGTAATATAATTTATGCCGATTCTTTTTAATACTAAACCTGTTTTCTATATTTTGCATTTTCTTCTAGGAAAGAAGCAAAATGGTAAGGGTGATATCATGTCACCATTTTCAGGCACAAGATGTGTTTACAGTCGATGGCGAACCTGTGGCACTTTGTACAGCTGGAGATCTACTGTTGGTGGCAACTTTGCAGCATTGTGTGGAAGTTTGGGATCTGCACAACCCAGGGAAGCTACTGCATTGTTTTCCTACTGTTGACCAAGCAAAACAAATGGTATACTGCCAGAAAGGTCAGGAATGTTGTCGTTTACTGCCTGTGTGGTTGTGTTGCGTGGTATCAGGTGTTTATGGCAGGGTACGGTAATGTTCTGAACAGCATGGTCTACGGTAGCAGGCGGTAATTTTGAAAAAAACTGTGCGTTATTATCTTAAATGATCTAACGCCAATAAGAACATTTATACACTATAGGCTCAGCTTGAGCACACAAAATATTATTTGACAAGGATAGTTGGTTAAAAACTTTCTTTACTCTCCCCCTTCCACCCTCCCCTTCAACAGTGTAGGCTCTTCCTACTTCCTAGCAGAAGGATCGTATTTCAGTCACGCGTGCGATTTCAACACTTCTAGTGTGCTAATTGTTTGAATTAAGTTAAACTAATTGAAATCCAAAAAAAGAAGGCTAAGCTGGTTTGTGAATTGTCATCACTGTACCATAACCATCAGTATTATCGTGGTGGTAAAAAAATTACGATAAGAATAACATGATTTTTTTTACCATCATTACTGTGAGTACCGGTATACATGCAACACTACTATACAGTTATAATGTTTCTATAGTGTACAGGTAATCATTTGTGATTTGATGGCTCGAAGTATCCATAAATGAAGAGACATGTGACATGGGGAAAGGATGTGCCATCGATTGAACATGAACTGACGACCTTAATTATTTCCGGGTGTGGGCAAATGGCTGTTTTATTTATTTTTTTTATTTTGTAAAGAGTATGCAAACTCTTTTCTTCTAATAAAACAAAATATAACTACTGAAAATCGTGTATTAAACACCCTGGCGAAGCTAACGCCCACCCAAAATT
>JAHWFP010241632.1:110782-154624 GCA_023313725.1 Lithobius niger
AACTTCCTAAATTATATGAATCACGTGGGAATAAATCAGAAAGTGGTAGGCCACAAAGACACATTAACAATGCAAAAACTAGACTGAAAATCGAACTAAAATTATAATCATGACGTCATGGAAAAAGACTGTTTGCAACCCTTAAATATTGTACGATGTTTCACTGTACACGTGGGTGTTGAAGTGGGGTGCCATTCGGAGGTCGCGCAACATCATTTTACATAATGGTGTAATTCCTATAATTCTGGACAAATTTTAATTTTTTTAAATATTTGTTTTGCATTGGTAATGGGTCTTGGTTCTCTACAAGTTTTTAATTTAGTTCCTTAGTAGTATCAAGAATTTATAGGGGGTATGCACATTAAAAAAAGTTTGATTTCAAAACTCGGTAAATTTTTGTTATTGCATACACTATGTCGCAGTTACTTTCTACTTACTTTATACATATATTTTTTTTATAGGAGAGTATGTTGGAGCATTGGAAGTTCGATCCTCTAGACAAGCTGTGATGTCTTTCGTTCGGATTTACCTTAACTGGCAAATAGACATGAAGGGTCAGCCCATGCGCGCCCGAATTGCTGGCCGTGTAACCCCGAGTAGCCAGTCTGCTATGGGAGTTTTTGAGATGGTTGAGCTTCCTTTGAAGAAAGAAGCCTTCTGTATTGCATCTTGTAGTGAAACTGGCAATTTAGCCATTGGTCTTGGAGTGGTGGTGAGCATTTACAGGTTTTGTACTAAAACCCACGACCTTTCTCGTCGCTCATTTTGCGACCTGGAACCCCTTCTGGATGTAACTTTACAGAGCTTATCAGCTCATCATTTAGCACTTAACGAAGATGTCCTGGCGTGTTTATCACCAAACGAGCTACATATTGTCAAAATCAAACTACAACCCGACAACTTCAGTGAACCAGTGGCTCCAGTTAACATTTCTAACCCACCAGAATCTGTACCGTTCGAAAAAGATAAGTCGTGTGTTGAGTTTGATGCAGAAAACTTTGTTGTCAAGGATGAAAATTTTGTGGTTTGGAATTTTGACTCTTCATCACCAAATCTATTTAGCTCTCCATCGAAAGTAGAGAGTTATGATTCTCTAAGACAGAAGCTCCACCCTGATTCATGGCCACTTGTTATTCGTTTGCCAGGCCTCACAGAGTGTCCTCAGCCTGCTACCTTGCCATCTGAAATAAGGGAAGTATTGGGACCGAGTGGGCTAGTTCCTATCCAAGGTGAACTTCACAGTGTTCCTGGGCAAATGGTCAGTATTGTGACATTGCTTTATCGTCATTTCTTGCTGGATCAAGAAATCAGCAGTGGGTTGCATTCCCTCCATTTGATGCCAGTGTATAGTGCAGGTAAGAATAATCAACTTATAATAGAATGTTATAGCAGGTAATAAACCAGCACTTTTGCTTGCATTGTTGCTGAAAGCGTCTCGAAATTGGCATGGTTATAACAGGTTTATTGTTCTAAGAGGTATTGTTATAATGATGTTTATTGTTGTAAGAGGTATTGTTATAATGAGGTTTAACTGTATCGTTAAACTTCATTAACTGTCTGCGGCCTTGCAGTGCTGGAAACACCGGTTCTCGTCAGATCCCCGAAGTTAAGCAGCATTGGGCTGGATTGATACTTGGGTGGGTGACCGCCTGGGAATCTGGCTGTTGCAGACATAGGGCCTTGGGGCTTCGGGCAGATGACCAGGAGTGGTTAACGCTCGTTAAACCCTTTAACCCTTTTTAACTGTATCGTTGTGGGGCAGATGACCAAGTTTGGGTTTGTACCCCCTAAAAAAAAAAACCTGTACTAGTTAATAAGCTAAAAAGAAAACTTGACTGAAGAATAGACGTATGTTGCCTCTGCAGCTATGAGCATTACCATTTACGATAGGAAAACCTCGTTCTCAAAAACAAATTATTGCTTCATCAAAAAATTGTAGCAATAGCATTAAGATCAAGTTTTGAATGTGTGAGTCTTCAGGACTTCTTCACAGAATTTAAAAGCATAAGTGTTGTAATTGTATCCCCATGAATTCAAATGATGTTTTGTATAGTATTTATTACGAGTGGTTGGTGGTGTGCTGTATCTTGTTTTTCTAATAGGTGCTGACATTGAATTGGATGTACATCATGAAAATCCATTTCTTGAAAATGGTTCACATCTGTTGTGTGGATTGACATGCTTCTTTAGTTCACCACAACATGGGTTTCTGTATGACCTAATGGAAAATGTTAGACTTGTTGTCACGTACCCATACACGTCAGCTGCGAGAGCCGTAACGCTAGAGGATTATTTATTACATGCAGTTACGGAAGCTGGTCTTGAAACATATACGTTACGAAGTGTTCATTGTGCCCTGCACCACAGCCAAGCTGTAAAAGAAAATTCCCTTGTAAGTTTGTGTTGAAATCCTTAGACGTCAGCAAGGGCTTAAACTCCAGGAATAAAAAATTTAAATTCTGTTCTAATTTATTTTTCTTTTAGCTACCTCGAATGTTAGAGGATCCAGTATGCTTGGTTGGCCTTCAGGCATTTCTTAACGTGGAACAGATGGTCCTGTCACAACACCGTCTTGTTTTGTTGTCTGCCATTTCGGATGAATCGTCTTCAAGTCAAGAGTGAGTTATTGCAGTTTGTTTGACTGCCATGCAAAGTACCTATAGGAAACTGGAATATTGAAACTTGTGTTGCAGATCCGACAGCAACAGTTGGACTGTATATTCTCTAACCCATTCAACATCTCAGGAGTTTTATCACGATATGGTGTGTATTTACTAAGTTACTTACATTGTAAAGTTGACTAGTACAAATTTATTGGGCCCTTGGGTGAAGTACATGTTTAAATAAGTGGCACACATCATACGAGAGTAGTACAGTTGCAGTACATGCCCAGGACACATGGACCCTATAGCTTAGGGTATAGTGGGGAACCTTGGTTAAGTTGGTTTCTCATATTAGTTATGAATTAAGTCATTTAGGTTAGAATGGTGTTTGGGAAGAACAATTTTGAGGTAAGTCCATCACTCACTGTCATAGTGTCTCTAGACTTAAAGGCTAGCTCACATGCCCGTGAGACCAGGGCATCGCTGTCTTCAGGATGCACAGGACAATGACGCGCGCCTTTCACAGATATTCATCGCAAACTCTAATGCACTGCAAACTTGCATACATTCCTTCACCGTATTCAGGGAGTCCAAAAAAAAAGCAATCGAAGAAACTTTTCTAGGTCCAAGAGGAGGGAAAAAGTTCACAAGTCCAAGAGGGGACTTAACAACATTTCTGCTGTTGCATTTTCTGTAGACCACCCTGTACATACCACTGTATTCCTTAACTTAAAGTGTTGCACCGCAAGTACCGTATTACTCCGAATATAATACAACTGAAATATAAGAAGTGTAGCATTTTTTGGTTTGCAAATTCCAAAAACATAAATGGCAGCGATTGTAAGCGGGTGACTTCAGCAAGGCTTTCAAATGGATTGAGGTATTACGTTTAGTGGTTTGTATACTAGTAAAATTCACCTGGTAGTGGATTCGAAACCCACAATTTTAATAATTTCTTTGATTTTGGACTGCTTACTGAGGCTATTTTCAAAATGTAAGTTTTTGTTAAATAATCCAAAAACTATATGAGCAACTGGCTTGAGATTAGCAGCACTGGCTAGCTCTCGGAAAAACTATTCGAATGGTGTATTCACACATCAAATCAGCCAAAATGAAGAGAAATGGAACTGCAATGAAAAGATATAAACAGTCCTCAGATGCTGCGACACTTGTTTGTATATATCGGTGCAAGTTATCAAGCCTTACAGTGAAGAGCCATTTTTTTCTATTCTATTTTATTTCTTGCATTTGATAAGTAGCGTTGAATGTCTTTCTACAAGTGATGTGGATTTGTTCCAGCTAGAAGTTGCCAATGCTCATCGTGAGAAAAGTCCATCAACATACATTCATCTTTTAGGGGAAGCTCATTGTATTCTCAGAGGTGAATTGTTGACAAAAATGACTCCAGATACTAGCATTGTTGAACTCTTTAAAGATTCATGCTGTCTTATGGGAGACTTTTTCCTGATGTAAGTCATTATTTATAATTTCTGTGCTCACTATTCATTGGTAGAAAATAGTGAAAACCATTTCAATTCCTATCTTTGTTAGGAGTGAAAATATGGATGAAAATGGACTTGCAGTTTCTTACTACCAAATGTCTCAGTGCCCTATACAAGATGTTGTTAGTCGAGTTTTGCAGCTTTGGGCACAGGTAAGACTAAATCCAATATAGAATGTCTTTCTGGTTATAGTATATAAAACTTAACGTTACAGATTTAGTGAGTGTAGACTTTACAACTTGATACACAATGAAGAAGTATATGCCACCTTTTCTCATTCTTCCCTCTTATGTAACCATAATGGCTTAACGCCTTCTACACCATAACACACGCCTACGCAACAAGACGAAAATACAAAGTCCAGCGATAAAAAACTAATTTTCGCATTAAGAAAATCAGACATGTCGTCGGTTAGTTTCCCAGCCAAGAGGCTGAAAGATTGAATGATGTCAAGCAACTATGTTGTTGTGTAAGAAGGAAAGCACAATGACAGTGTTATTTTTTAAATAGCCAAAATAAGTGTACATAAAATGACAAGAGCTTAATGTTTCTGGGATAATTTTGCCCTGTTGTCAAGTGCAAATTCACAAAAGGTTTCGTTATAACATTTTGCAATAAATAATGGATGCTTACATCACAAAGTTTGTAATTTATTAACTTTAAATGGATAAAAGAGTAAAATGGACCTAACTAAGCCAGACAAAACAGGCTAGCAACATGGACCCAAACTAGTACGACTTCACTCCAGTGGACGTAGAGTGAATTCGCACTAGTCTGCATTCGCTGGAGTGAAGTCGCACTATTGTGGGTCCCTACTGCTAGCCTGTTTTGTCAAGGCCTCGCTTAGGTCCATTTTTCTTTCTTATCCTTTTAAATAAAGCATCCATGATTTATTGTAAACTAATGTAACGAAATTTTTGTGTGAACTTGCACTTGATTACGGGGTGAAATTATCCTGAAACATTGTGCTGCAGTCATTTTATGTGCACGCTCTTTGGCTCTTAAAAAAATGATGTGTGTACATGGAACGTAACACCAAGAAACGAACTACTTATGTTTTTTTCATATGTGTGATCCCCCTCCACACCATGCCTATGACTACGGAACAAGGCAAAATTACTAAAACCAGCAAGAAAAAACCAAGCTTCGTGATGGTTTACAACGTGCAGAAGTGAACAAAGCCCAACAGTTAGTAGGGGCTTAGCTTCCCAGCTAAGTGGATGCAAGATCAAATCACATCATGTAACGTTTTTTTTTTTTTGTGGTTCTGGAATGGATAGGGTTAAGAGATGTTGAGCCTATTCAAGTAACGATGAGAATATGTCACAGTCAATAAATGCATGTCCCTTGGTTCCGATTAAAAGGATACCCTGTGAAGAAACGCAACTCAAATTGAAGGTCATATTTTTTAAAGCTTGCTTCTGCATGTTTTCAGGCACATCCTATGCCATTACCAGTCAAAGGTTTAATGGACTACTTGAACCGCCACTTACTAGACAAAGGAAAGATGCATCCAGCAGTTGACCAGGTAAGATGTAAATTTGCAGCGTACTGCTGGAAATTATTTTTATCCAAGTTAAAGAAAACATGCCAATTTGAGTGAGGGTCTACTTAAAGGAATAAAAACAAGTTGTTGAAACATTACGCCTCCAGCACCAAAAATCGAAAGACTTTTTTTGTTGCAATTAATCTGTAACAAATATTCGCAAGTTACCGTTCATTAGGTCGAGAGGCATAAATCCTACCTCTAGACAGTTTTTACAGGGAATGACTGCGTAGTTGATGGTATTGAAGCTAATCACGATCTTGGAAGGCTATAAAGAGCATAGATTTACTATCAATTGGTTAACTAATAATTCGATGACTTGTTGTTCTTTCGAAATGTTGTTGGGATTTAAGAGAGGTAATATTGCATGCCTTAGATAAAGAGTTTAACTCTGTGACCTGAACATATTTCTGAATGGAACGGCAGTAGAAGACGTCAGTTCAGTAACGTCCATCGATATAGCTATCATGTACGTTATTGTAACAATGTGTCAGTATTTAAAAAGGTAGAAATGGTCAGCTGCACATCAATAAGGCGTAAAGACGGTACTGAGTGTTATTTATGTCAGGACAATGTCGGGGCAGTGGTGTAGCCAAGAGTGTATACAATGCACATCCCTCTCTTTGTGCACATACACTGCCACTTTTGACCACGCCTTTTCTGCAAAAAACAGTTTGATTTATTTGCGTGATTGAATGATAGTCAAATCACCTTGTTTAAACTTGAATTATAACTGTAGGCTACAGAGTTGTTTGAAGTTTGTGGTAGTAAAAAGTAGCTGTTGGGGTTATGACTGGTTTAAAAAAAAATGTATAGTATTGGAAACAAAACAAGGGGAAAATAAACTCCGGCATGACTTTCTTTATATGCACAGGCCTTATCACCATGCACACCTTCCCCTGTATGCTCTCAACTCCACTGTATCATGACCACATTGTGACATTATCATTGACTTTTCATGAATTAATTAATGCCTGTCATGATGTTGGTTGGTATGTTTTCGGCATTAATATTTTCAGCTATTTTGTTATTATGGGTTTTCACTTCAGCACTTGGAATGCTCAGAGAAGGTATAAGCTGCAGTTTGGATGTGGCTTGTTAAAATGAGAGGCTGAGCCATGTTGAGTGATTGTGTCAGCAAGAGTGAAAAAAATCTGAAATCAGATCTGAAGCTGATGAACACTGTTTAGTGTTTAATAGAATAATAGACAGTTATAGTATGAACATAGAGTGAATTTTATTTGTGTTTAGGTAGCCCTGTATGCTGGTGACTTTAATTCAGCTGGTTTTTTTGTTTCAAATAGCTGGTTTATGTTTCGCAACAATTGATTTGGGATCACACTATAACGTAAGGAATCTAAGCCTAGCACACAAGGTTTCAATGTGAAAGGAAAAAATTTGTTTTTTTTTTATAAAAAAAAATTCAACATGTTTGTACAGAAGTAATAACCTTCTCCAGACTGAGTACGACGAACCTGTCCGATGGTTCAGGACCGCCTTTATTTCCTGTAAGGTGACCTGTCATGCACTGGCTCAAGAAAATGAAACAAGGAGAGAGACAATTGAAGTAGCGACTAATGTATCAAAATAACAACGTAGAAGCTTTGAACAATGCAAAAAAAAAAAAATTAAAGCTCTGACCATACTAATAATAATCCACGATACTACGGATTCATCATCCTGAATTCCGACATCTTTAATTTCTTTTGGTTCCATTGGTAATTCTGGCTTGTTTGTAGAGTAGTGGATAAAATATGTGTCTTCATTTTAACCACAAATTATGTCTGCATATTGGAGACACTTCTATAACATTCTACCATACTAACAATTGAATGAGCTCCCATCCTGACCAGTTTTGTACGATACCAATGAAATATATTTTCAGAGTATGGCAGATACCATTTTGGACTTGTATGCAGACAACGAACCAAATAAATTGGCAACAGTGATAATTAAAGGCCAGCTAACAGAATTTACCTCAGGTGAGCCATATCTTCCGCTGCAAGAATACATAAAACAACTCGGTAACCCACTAACTGTATGCCCTGTATGCACTAACTGTTTTTGCCAGTGTACTCTCGCTGCACTGTTTTTTTTTTTGTTTTTTTTTTATGTTGCACAAAGAAAAGGATGAAGTACACACCATATTATTGTTTCAAATAGGGATCGACCGAGTCTGGATATATCCGGATCCGGCGCCGGATAATGAGGTATCCGGTAAGATCTGGATCCGGCCAAAATATTGAGCCTACGGCTTCCGAAATCCTTTTTTTATGTTTTTAATACTGTAGAAGTAATTTAAAGTTGTTTTATTCCTAATTTATATTCGTATCGGTGATGGCAGTCAGTTTACGGCCCCCATCGCGCTCCCACTACCTGCCGGCTGTCCGCCAATAGACGCGCACGTGCTAGCTTCAATGGCTGTGACCTTGACTCGCTTCGCGTGACGTCACTTGCGAATGGCCCCCGTCGCGATAGTGTTCATGTGCTATACACGGGCCAATCGGGGATCCCAGCTTTCCAACGCGACCTAGATGGCGGCCGTTTGTTGCGTTTTTGAGTTACGACAGCTTGAACCAAGGTCTAGTTTTAGCAAACAAAAGCAATTTCACGTCAATTTTGATGACACGGCCAACAAAAACATCAATCAAGGAAATTAAAAGATGATATTAAATTAAATTATACTATTCTGGTACTCATAATAGCGTAAGACTTCTACTTGTTTAATGTAAGAAAATAATGTGAAACAAAGCGAAAATTAACACCATAGCTGCAACTTATAAGGGAGAAAAAAATAAAACGGCTTTATTTCGTGTTTGTGTGTGAATTACCCGGTATCCGGTACCGGTCCGGATTCGGTACCTAGATCCGGAACCGATCCGGCACTGTCATCAAATTATCCAGAACCGACCCGGATCCGGCAAAACGGTATCCAGTCGATCCCTAGATTCAAATGTAGGGATCGACCAGATCTGGATCTGAAATCTGATCTGAAGCTGAATGATTAGGATTAAACAAATTATGCTGTTTTGCCGATTTTTCTACAGCTTTTCTAAATTTTGGCAGATTTAGATATTCCAATATACTGTTCAAAGTATTTTTTCAACAGTTTTTTTATGATGCTAATTTCAGACCAATAAAATACTCCATTAAGAAGTTATTTGGAAAAGATAGTGAACAAGTTGCAAAAATTGTTTACTCAATATTTCTGATGGAGAGAAAATTCAGTATGTATTGAAAAACATAGGGCTGAAAGATTCCATATGAAAAAGAAATTGTGGAAAAAATCTGTGTAGCTCGCACCGGTACGTGTGGTAGTAAGGCCATTCCAAAAAAAATTTGCTTGGTGTACGAGTGAGGTTGCAAAATTGAAGCACCAGGCAACCAGGCTTTTTTTTTTTTTTATTTAACTGACCACCTTTTTACGACATGTACCCAGCTCAAAGCTGAAAGATCTTTACCGGCCTAAAAATATATAATATTTGCTAATGTTATATTATAGATTATTTTTCATCTAGTATATAATTTTTGCCAAATAACTTCTTGGTGGTTTAAGGTAAAGACTTGGAATTTGCACCTTTGAAAAGCATGTTTCGAGCCTGTTAAAATGGTATATTGGAATGCCAAATTCGGTTAAAATTTTGCGAAAATATGATTTTTAGCGGGTGGACCAGACAAGATTCTGATAACAAAAATTTGACCCGTAATAATTTAATGCACCTGCACGTGACTGCAAACCAAACCCTTAACTTTACATGGCCTAATATCAGTATTGGATCAGTATTTACCACCAACAAGGCGCCTATGCTCTCATCCTCAAGAGTAGTCTCTACTGATGAGCCCAAACAAGTATGAAACACACTTGTCTTGAGATGTCTATGGGTGAGCGCAGCTTGATTTCAAGTGATCAACTGCTATTGGATCATGTTAAACCTCTATTCAAACAAATTGTTAGACTTTACGTGGTTACTCATTTTGGTTTAAAAGCTTACCTATTTCTTTTAGATTTTTGTAACTGTTTATTAACTGTAATTCCGGAATCGGTTAGCATCCAGACCTGATCCAGGAAATCTTACAAATCATCCAGATCCAATCAGGATTTGGTAGAAGTAGGTTAATTAGATCCCTGTTTAAATAGGCTGCAGCATCAACTAGTTTGGAGTGATGTCAGTTGAGGGTATAAATCCAATGCAGCATTTACATATATTTTTTGTTAACAAAACTCAGAAAAAATGTACCGCACACTTTTACAATCAAGACAACAGCTTTGTCCAGCGAATTTTCGATAGCTTGGGCTGCTATCTTCTTTGGGCCTCAAGGAAATAGCTCGGACTTTTTACATTTTCCACTCCAGTTCGACGAACTATCGCATTTGAATTTGGCTGGCAACGTTGCCTCCTGTATTTGTGTTGCGGGCCTAGATCGTTCGTTCCAATTCTCCACTGATAATGAAGTCGACCTGCCAGATTGTTGCTCACTAAATGCTTCACTCTAGGAAAAGAAGGGCCTTGAATGTTCATTAATTGCACATTTTTCTTCTCATGCTCTTGAATTGCCGTAGATTCAAGACACCTGAGATGTGGATCTCTCGTGGAGTTTGACCTAATCAAAGTCTTCGTCTGCTTCCAGTCAATCTCATGCTCTGTCGCCATGCAACTATCTGGCAGGTTGACTTCATTGTCAGTGTAGAATCGGAACGAACGATCTAGGCCCGCAACACAAATACAGGAGGCAACGTCGCCAGCCAAATTCAAACGTGATAGTTCGTCAAACTGGAGTGGAAAATATAAAAAGTCCGAGCTATATCCTTCAGGCCCGAAGAAGAAAGTGTGCGATAATTATTTTCCGGAATTTTTTCTGAGTTTTGTTGACATCATGTCGTTTCTCAGTACGGAAATGAACTATGTTTTTAAAGATATTTTTCCTTTTCTGATTAGAAAAAGCAGTGTCGCTTTTAAAGAAACGCATCTTAAGCAAGCGAGCGTAAGTGTTTGATTAAGCGGTATTAATCTTAAGTACTTGTTGTAAGTAAAGGATACAAGATCTTTTTAATGTTTCTGTGGTTTTAGATTTCCTGAAGATATAGTTGCCTTGAGTTGGCTGTACATTCTTGCTGGCCATTCAGAACAAGCTATGAGTTTGTTATCCACTATACCCAAGGTAAATGAAGAAAGACTATTAAAGCATTATCTTCATACCTTGTTGTCTTTCTGTCTTTCTGCATTACACATACTTGGACAATTGCAGGAGCGGCTGATAGATGTGTTAGTTCAGCAACATCAGTTATGGTCCAAAGAACGCCACTTTTCTAAACTGGCGCAGGTAAGTGACATATCTTCTGCTGCTCATAATTTAGCCATACGGTTCTCTTCCTATAGCATAGTCATTAGTCGAATAGCCCAAGCATTTACCTACCTGTTCTATCCACATTAGCCAATGCAAAAAAAAAAGTACGCTAGGTGGAACCAATGGTGTTGTTTTTTCAGAGCGGCATGTAAAAGTTATTTTTAGAGGTTCTCGGGTGTGGTACTAAAAAAAATCGATGTGGGCACTGAGCACACTGCTTTTATTTTTGTTTGCTATTTTTCGGATGTGTGCAGTGGCGGTTTTAGCTATTTTAGAACTAGCTTATTACACATGCTATTGTGGTTAACTATCATAAATATCAACCACCACAGATTTCAGAATTTATTTTACCTTTGCTTGAAAAAAGCTTGTTCGATAATTTAGGATTTTATTATTAGTTTTGCAGGTACATTTTTGCTGCATATTTTAAATCTTAAACGTTTGCACCTTTCTTCCCGCCTCCTTCCCCACTTCCCCCTAAAATCCTTCAGCATTTCATTCTGGCCTCATTTCGGAAGAAAGGGACCCCGAAAACATGCCTGTTGATTATAGTGTATAAATGATCCTAGGTATTACCTAGCAAAATTTCCCCTGTTAGTTCCAAGCCACCCTTAACAATTAAAACGACATTAATTTGACTATTTCGCCTTTTTGTTTTTCTCAGCCGCCGCCCCTCCCCCGTCCCATCCACAACTCCCCAGAGTCCCCATAGGCTGCAAGTTAATATCGTTGACAAAAACAAAGAATGAACACTTCAAAATTGTGTAGCCCTCCCCTCTTTCTGGAAGAAAAATAATACACATATGAACAGCCATTTTAGCAGTGAACATAATTAATTTTAAGGGGATGACTGTTCCAAAAGAAAAGAAAAACAGGAATCGTCTCTCATAGTGAAGGCATTTCAAAAGAACGGCAAGTGAAGAGTGATCATACATCGTACACGGACAGCGTTTCACTATCTCTACTTTTGTTCTCTCCTAGGACTTGGTGTACGAATGTCTAAGACGATGCCATACCGCACCGTTATGTCCCCCTGTACGTCAATGTGTAAAATGTAGCCTGTGGCCACAACACAAAGCCTCCGTTGCATGTCCGACTTGTTTCTAAAACTCTTAGATTCTTCCATTTGACGATGCATGGAGTTGTCCGTCAGCCAATCAAAATGCTGAACACCACACTTGTCTTCCTCTTGGTTCATGAGGCAAAGATGTCGACCACACACACGACCAATGACAAGGGCTTAACGAATACGGCCATCGAAAACTATCAAGAAAGAGCAATTCTAAAAATAAGTGTAAATAACTAGTAGCAAAACTCCACAAATTTTGCTGTAGTAGCAAGAATTGCTCTAATTCAGTGCGTACCACAGTTTTCCATTCGGACGATTACATTCCTTTTACCTGGGGGAGGTGGGAAGAACGGGTCAGCAAGCAGAAAAGCGTTCGTAAGCGGACAGGTGTGGCATGGGTCTCCGTTTTGCAGCGTTGCTTTGCCGGAGGTAGTGACGGGCAACGGATAAGGTGTCATTGTGCTTTAAGTATTTAGCTCATGTCCGTGGTTGCTGACAGGTGCCCCATTCGTCATGCGAGTGTGCGCACTACTTGAACTATATTTTCATGCGCACTTTATGTATGTTACTTAATGCATACGCTGTGTTTCAGGTAGCAGCTTTGTTTTAACAAGCTTTGGTTACTTTTCTACAGGCAGCACGAAATTGGAGACCAGATATTTTTGTCGAAGCCACTTTACAAATGATATTTAATGATGCTATTGCTGTAAGTGCAACAATTGAAATGTTCCAGGTAAAGTAACAATTGAACACAGATAAACAAAAAACATTGTGCTTTCTTCCTGCTTTTACGATAATACCAAAATTTTTTTAACCTACATTTTTTAGGCAGCTTCACCCGAGGTGCCACATTACAAGATTCCCCATCTTAAAGAGTATCTTGAAGCACTTCTTACTGGTACGAGCATGTAGATTTGATCATCAAGGAAGTAGTGTTGGTGTCGGTTGTCTCCCTGGATATAGTGGACATCAGGAAGTTTTCATTCGTATTTTTTCTCTTCAGGCAACAGAAGTAATGTGTGGTCAACTGAAGCTCCTCAGACATTAGCGTTGATTTATATAAGCAGAATGAAAGAAGGTCCCCGTGAAAGACAGTCACAGGTAATTAAAAAAGAACTTCAACTGATGCTTAATGAAGGGAGTGTGTTAATACAATTGCGAGACGACCTACATACGCATTGAACCGGTTAGTAGTGCTAGTGAACGTACCTTGACTGATATTTAACTACAGTCCTCTTCTGATTATTGCATTAAGATTTACTCGGCTGGAGCCAGTATGCAAGAATTCTAGTTTGATAATTTAGTTGTCGACTTGTATCAAGCTACTACAAAGGCCATTTATTACTTGTTCTTACTTTCTTTCATAGGTTGCACTCTGATTAATTTTCCAACTTTAATTTAGAATTTGCTTTTATATAGACTGTGCTCAGAGCCCTGAATCTATTTGGAATTAGACCACCTTGGCTAAATTCATTGCCACCATTTGAGGGTAAGTTTAAGAAAACTGAAATGATGTTTTATAATAAGAAGGTTTAACGCAAGCAAGCTGAAACGGAACACAAAACCCCTTTTGACTTGAGCGTATTGCTGTAACCGTAAAAGTAAACTACAAAACATTCTTTACAGAAGAACGTAATTTCCGACTCGTGCAACGGATAAATATTGACTGCTAGTGTATACTGATTGGTGAGAGCCCTGTGGGTTTAGAAGGATTTATTATGGTCGACATGCTGCCTTCTTAGCCACACTTAGTGGAAAATGCTGCCAGAGTGTAGGTTATATACAATACAAAACCCAGTATTGCAACAGCTGTGAAATCTTGTGATTGGATTAACATACAAAATTGATTCCTACAACTGACCCAACTTACCGTAAATTGTGTATTAAACGCCCAGTTGAAGCTAATCCCCACTCCCTTAAAAAGCTTTAATGTGAAAATCATGAAATAGTGGAGTAAACGCCCACCCCTTAAATTGTCATTTTTCTGCAGCAAATTTAACAAAAAAGCTGTATGCCCTAAATAAAGATAGTACAGCTTGCTATGCTTACTGGCCCCTTCTTCCTCCCTGGGGTAATAGTGGTCTATTTCCTTTCGTTCCTAGCACCTATACCAAGGCCTGGTCTTTCCCCCTTATGCCTCCTCCATTCTTCACAGCAATTAAAAGGATGTAAAAATTGGCCTTCCAGATATCGTTCAAACGCTTCAAATTTTCTGTGATAGATGTACAGAATAGTGGAGTAAACGCCCCCCCCCTTTTTTTTCTTATCCAAATACTTTATAAGCCCATGGGCGTTAAATACACGATTTAAGGTATGTGTCATACTTAGCTTTCGTGTGATCAGACTCTTTTCAAATCCAACTCCTCAATCCCAAAATCAGAATTTTCTTTTATTTCACCATCAGTCATTCTTGAGAAGCTACATCGACTGTTTATTAAAGCTGTTAGACAAAACTGATTAAAACAGAATAGTGTATAGCAACTTCAGTGTTAACTCGTCAGTGTCAGAACGTACTCTAGAGGGTCATTTTTTAAAGTCCCACATTCTCATATGCTAGTAATACAATTTGATCTTGCATCCTCTTGGGTCGAAGACCAAGATCCTGCCCACTCACTTTTGCTTTGCATGTTTCTTTTGGGTTCCCAGAGAATCTTTGTGAAGCTTGTTTTTTGTCCTTGGGCTTTCTTTTGTGACGTTTTTGTGGCTGGACATTCCTGGCACTGAAGGGGTTAACCAATAACCAACTCAGAGTTACAACAACCGTACTTTGAGGTTTGATATTCATTGACCCCTTCATTGCGATGACCCTTCTATATTTTTTCTCATATGTGTTCGATCTCGCATCGATTTCTCATGCGTATTCTATCTCTCATCCTCTTGGCTTAGAGAATAAGGCCCTGAGCATGCTTTGTTCGTTTCCCCTGGGTTCCAGGGAAACCCAGTGAAACTAACTTTTCATCCTGGGGCTATTTTATTTTTTTGCATGATTGCATGGTTGTACTTCTCAGGTACTGAAGGAGAGGAGTTAATCCCAAGTTTCTTAAATGGTAAATACAAAAGCGTAAGTCTCGCTAGTAACTTAAGAAGTACATGCAAGTTACATTCGTCAGAAGTTGCTTAACTGATAAAGTCAAAATGTCTCTGTATCCCAACAGGACACTCAGCACGAGATCCTTGCCAAAGTAAACAATTGCGCTCAAATAGTGATGATAAAGTAACTTGCCCCTGCTGGGAATGCAATGAGGAATTGCTACGGCTACAGGTACAAAGTTTTATTTTTGAATTTTTATTAATGCATTTACAGTTACTAATTGTTGTCATGAATTACTTTCATTTAATTGTTATCTCGTCAATTGAAAAGGTTTGCTTTAAAGTTTTCTACAAATCATATTTTCTCTGTATTGCTGGAAAAAAAAATTGTCCAGAATATATTGTCATGTTTTCTTCATCACTAGTAAAAGTTTGGTTTGGGGGGGGGGGTGTAGGGCAATATAGGGTAGGGTATAGACATAGGCGTATAGCCACAGAGGATATATCAAAAGTCTTCATCGTAGTTAGTGAAGACTGGAAAACAAATCAAGCTAAGAAAGTTTAGTGTGTTATTAAAATTCGGAGGGGAGAGGGAGTGGTGATGTGATAGTAATTCAAGATCCGTTAAAGAAAGTAGCCACTAGCCACGTCATTTTAGAATTTTATTATACAAAATTCACTTATCTTTAGATTGGCTTTAAGCCAGTAGTTAATAATTGTACTCACAAATTACTATACGTGCGATCCCATCAGATATTTATGTTTTCTATAAAGAATTTTTTTTTATATATTGCTGTAAATAAAAAAAAATAGTTTACATGTTTCTTCATCTTGTCTAACTTTTACCTTGTCAATCCTAACCTAATTTTAGCTTAAAAACCTACCCTACTACCTACTCCTTCTCTGTGCAAAATGTGTCTTGACTACTTCAGTACTTTGGGGGATATAGCAAACCATTTTCGTATACGATTGAAGTATAGAGGAGCGTTGCTTACTTCACTCCAGTAACTTCTCGTGTTTTGTTTGTTGTTGGCAGCAACATATAGGGCACATGAGATTAAGTAATTTTGAGTTGCAAACCATGCACTGTCAGTCATGCAGCTTATCAGTTTACCAGAAGCGATCCAGTGAAGAGAAAGCGATACACTCATTCATTCTGCACACAACTGAATGCCAAAAAAACCGATGACACTTTCATGCAAGTTAAGAATTTGTGGAACAGTGATGTTGGCCACTCAAAACAATTAAAACAATCGAATTTATAAAAAAAAAGCCAGCAAGTTTTCAACAATATTTGCAGATTTGATGCAGAAACGCAAACAATCGTTGGACCCGTATCAGAAAATTGGGAGGTGGGCACTAACACGACGAAACTGTATTTTTCAACTTTGACAAAATGTATAAATAGGTGTGTTGACAAGAACAAAAGCATTAAGTAGGTGATTTACAGTATTTTCACATATTCATTACTTTTCGTTCTGGTTAGTGTGATACACTGTGTGGATGGCAGGGCCCTTTAGTCTACTTCAGCTAGTTCCTACATATTATGTTAATTATATGGTTGCTGGTTATGAATTATGGTAGAGCATTGGGTAAGAACGCTCAGCTTTGTGGTCTGATATCCTGGGTTGGGGTGGTAGGATCCTGATGCAGGGTCAACTTCTGTCCTCCTTAAAATTATTCGATTGTTGGGAGATGGATCTGCTATACCACTGTGACTGTGGATGACAATCTTACTGCCCATCTGGGTATCCTGGCTAATGATCCAGTGCTCGAAATCTACCTCAATAATCGACCTCATAGTCCAATATTAGGAAGAATTTGGATCCGCAGATGTACATCTCCATTAGCTATACCGCTGGCTTCCACATTGTGTTTCAGCAACAAGCTCGATGCTTGGTAACGGCCACTAGTGGTTGTGTTAGCATTTCTTCTTTTTGGGCGACAGTCTTGGCAGGATGAGAAGAGTTAAAACAAGGCTTGGAGAAGGATGCCTCTCCAATTGACCATTTTTACTGGAAAAATAAATTAATATCACCCGAATGTAACGTACATCATCTAGGGTATCTTAAAAAGAGTTTAATATGCTACTTCATTAGGCTGCCAGGAGTGCCAGTGTTTTGGTATGATTTTTTACAGTACATTTTGTAGGGATGGGTCGGTAACCGAAACCAAAACCGAATTTTCGGTTTTTACTGAAAACCGAAACCGAAACCGATTCGGGTTTTGTGACGGTTTTTCATACGGTGTTCAAAAAATCAAAGATTGATTGGTTGTTTTAAATTTTTCTTAATAATTATCATTTTTTATGCAAAGCTCCTAGTCATTTAAAACAAAAAACAGTAGAGGAAAATGGTGCCATAGCAAAACCTATCTATGACGCTGCTGAAAGTGAAAGAAGGAGCGAGTTAGAAGTTAGTAATACTAATGTTACAAGAAAAAAAATATAAACACATGGTTGGGGTGGAGGGTGGCAAAAACCGATACCGAAACCGAAACCGCGGTTTTGTGGGCTTGAAAACCGAAACCGGAACCGATGTCAAAAAAATGAAACCGACCCATCCCTAACATTTTGTGGAATTTTTGTGGATATCTTCAGTAGGAATTTATAAAAGCATTATGTCTTGTTATGTGTGCCAGCTATCCAGTAGAATTGATCAATCTCTTCTGTGGTAAAGTCTGGTGTAGTGCGTCTTCCATAGAACATTGGTGACTGTTGTGCAATTCTCGTTACCATGACCTTCTAGGTAAAGTTATGACGTCGAAGGAACTTGTTTTTAATAGTTCTCTTTCAGATTTAGTAAACTTACCTTAATTTATGTCCAGGAAAGCTTAGCCTACTTCAAATCGTCCATTGCGCAGGTTGGGTAAAATATTTAAGTCTTTAATGGTTAATTCTTTATTTTTTTGCAGTCTCTTATTTGCCATGAGATGTGTCCACCCAATGTTGGAACTGTTCTGCTAGAAGCAATAAAGCTTGATCCATCACTGAAGGGTTCTCTCAGTTTGCACGTGTTGTGTGTGGCACCTGCTGACGTGGCTACTCTCCTAGCTGATGATCACCCACTGTCATTGATAGACTATGGAAAAGAGTCGTTTGGAAATAATTTGGAGGAGGTAAAACGTGCGACTGTTAAAATGAATTTTGTCACTTACTGTTGGTGTTAAATGGGTTTTAGTGGCAGTTGGAAAGAATCTTGTCAGTTATTGTTGGTGTTAAATGCATTTTGGTATTGGTTTCAGTGGCAGTTGGTACGTGATTTGCTCTTAAGCAAGTTGAAACAAGCCACAGTAACTAACAGCAACTCTTACAAACAAGCTCTGCAGAGTAAGTGTCATTAACAACATTAAATGTGTTAATATCCAGTCAGTGTTGATAAGCACCCATTTTCATATTATGGAGAAAGGATATTAAAAATTATTGCTGACTGCACTCCATAAATCATAAATTCTATTAATTAATGGCGTTATAGGGAAGAAGCAGGAAAACTTCCTTAACGCGAAAAATGTTTTAAGACTTTTTAACTATTTAGGCGGCCACCTTCTGTTCTATGTTGGAAATCCCTCCATGTAAAGAACCGTTCCATAAAATGATAATTCTTTTCCAAATTATAAAGGCCTGTTCACATACAGTAGAACCTTGATTATCCGAACTAATTGAGACCGAAGGGTGTTCGGATAATCCAATTCGGATTTTTCTTTACTAGGTTTTAGTGTTTGTCAACAAATGCTTGATGTTTAATACTACTGAAAAGAAAATTTTGCATGAAACGACTCCAGGAACATAAATAAAGCAAAGTCAATGCTTATTCCATCTCTAGAAAACGCCGAAATTTTTGAATATTTTGTAAGAATGAGAGTACGGATAATCGAGGTTCTATCATACTAAGAATTGTTCTGGTATGGCAACATTGCATCGATATAGCATTCATCGGACAATAAAATCAGCCAAACCAAATCGCAACCCAGCATGGAAACCCAGCTAAGGAAGTTTGACGTTTATTCACACGTAGTTGGCTATAGAGAGGCCTTTTATCTTTACAGCCCTGTAAGAACCATGGCGCCGTAGATTATTTGTTGTAAAGAAATGTTAACTGTGTTCCATGCGTATGGACCCTGTCGTGTAGTTTTGGTGGCGATCAACAATACTTTTTTTAATTTGTGGTTACTATCTACCCCAAAACAAAACTTGTTAAGTATTCCCGCCAAGTTTTTCGGCCGTGTGAAGTCGTGATATCAAGCGCCAAGCTCTTTCGCCAAGCTAATCACACCGAGTAATCGTTTGTTGCTTACCGCGCAATTTTCAATGTATTTCATTTAATGTTTGAAGTTTTAGTCGGTTGGATTAGCTTGGCGTTTGATATCACGACTTCACACGGCCGAAAAGCTTGGCGTGAATCCTTAACAAGTTTTGCTTTGAGGTAGATATCAGATCTTTTTGGTATTCTTTTTTTTTTTTTAGTAATTATGAGATGGATTCCATTTCTTTTTTTCTTTTTTTTTTGGTTGTCTTTCATTACATTTTGAGGACAGCAGTCAGCTTTTTTCATATGATAAGTATTTGGTATTAGTACTGCAAACACACAGAATTATTTAATGTTCAGTTGGGCATTGTTGCATAATAACAATGTTTAAAACAACGTAAAACAATCAATTTGGTTGTTTAGAGCTCCCTAACCCCTGAGCCGCTTGAGTAATTAGAAAGGTCCATATGGAAAGGGCACACCTACAGAGCAATACCTGTAAAATAAGCTAATAACCAGCTTTATTCATTGCATGGAAGAATTTATTTTCGTGGAACATAAATGGCATTAGCCAGTAACTAGTAATTAAGTAAATATCGACGTTCTTTTCACGTCATTTTTTCAACAAGAGAATGGTAAGCTGTGTCACTAACTGTGACTTACATGTTGTCAGGCGACCAAAGTCTCCCGATCGAACAAGTTTCAGCCTTTTTTGTCGCATCGTTGTTTATCCTCACATGCCTGAAAAATGATGATTCTACCAGAGAACTAGTTCTTGCAGGAGAATCACAGTTCTCTGAGTAGAATCCGACGAAACTGTGTTACAATGTGGGATGTCCCTTTTGCAATCGGCACCTTTTATCTTACTTGCATACAAATTAATTCTTAATTTATGCAAATTTACGTCACTTCCGGTCGCTTCCTACATCTGCCCCACGTGCTTCATCTCCACTGTGTTTTGCAGCTACTGGCGCGCCCGCGCCGTAAGTAACACAGTTTCGTCGGATTCTACTCGGAGAACTGTAATTCTCCTGCGAGAACTAGTTCTCAGGTAGAATCATCATTTCTCATTCATAGCATCCTCCTAACTGTGTTACAATGTGGGAGGATTACAAAATGTGGCGCGGCGCCAGTCTCTTACCTCAAATCAGATCTTGCCCTGCTCCTGCATGGTTTGCAGAATCCTCCCGGCCAGCCCGGGCGCCACCTCCTTGTTGTAGTGTGTGGCCAACACTGACGGCAAAGACCAATTTGCCAGCGACATAATCTGTGCGGGCGAAGCTCCACACCCCGCTGCAGCTGAGGCCACCGCCGATCGCACAGAGTGCGCATGGAAATGATCAGTGTCGATGCCCGCCGGGCGAAGGACCGTGCACAGCCACCTCGCCACCGTTTGCGAGCTGATAGGGTGGTGCGGTCGCACATAGGACAGGAACAGTTCATCGGGTCCCGCCCCTGGGTCGTGCGGCGGCTGAGTTCGCAGCGGGCTCGTGCGGCGGATATAGGCTCGGACACAACGCACCGCGTCCAGGTCCTTCTCCGGATGCCGAAGCAGCCGTAGTACGATATATGGCACCCCATCTCGTGCCGTCTTATGGTGTCGCACCACGAAGACAGCCTCCTCGTCCTGGACGTCACACCACTTTAAAGACAACTGGGCCAACTCACTTGCCCTACTGCCAGCCGCCACGGCCAACAACATAACAGTCATCAAGGTCAGAAGCTTCAGGGTCAGACCACGCAGGGGTCGCAACGTGCGCAAGTAGCGTGGCACAACGACCAGATCCCATATCACGACGTAACGGGTCCGCGGGGGGCCTCTTCCGGAAGAGCCCCTTCACAAAGCGACGCACAAGCGGTTGTCGTGACAGCGTCGTGCCATCAAAACCTGCATGCCACCTAGAGACTGCCGCTAGATACCCCATCACACCACGGAACAGCAAACCCGATGAGAACAGTTCCGCCAGAAAGTTGAGGCACCCTTCCACCGGTGCCGACACGGGGTTCAGACCCCGACACACACACCATTCACTCCACCTCTTTCACTTCGAATCATACAACCGGCGCGTCTACGCCGCCACATCTGCCAGTACAATGTCCTTCGCCACAGCCGAAAGTTCACAGACACCACCCCAACTGTCCGCAACACCACTGGAACCAGCCACAACGTCACCGGGAGGGCTCCCCTGGGAACCCTGTGCACACCCCCGAGTGCCACCAACGTCCAAAACTGAAGAAAAACTAAAATGGCCCCTGTCCACTGCCCTGGCAGAGACGGCCCCAGCCACAAATGGGCCTTCACCAACCGCCACTCCTACCTCTGGGCCGCCCCCACTGGCCCCGACGAGCAGGGTACCCTCGCGGTGGCAACACACTCCGGCGCAGCATAACTGACGCCCGCCTCCGGCCGCACCTCCTCCGTGAAGGCCAACTTCAAGCGATCCCGACGCGTCCTGTTCATGAACAGCAAAGCTTGTAGTTGTAAGGTAGTGGCGTCGACTAAAACCTGAGACAGCTGGCTCTGCTACATATTTCCGTAGTCCACAGGCGACATCGAGCAAAATTGCAGTGCACGCAACATCGGGGGCAACACCCCAAAAAATTCCGCCTGGACAGCAGCCATAGCCGCATCCGCACATTCAATGGCCGAACTCCTATCCCTCCCCTTCGGTAGGATCGGCGTTTTTGGTGGCACAAATTCCTTCTGCAATGCTGCATTCACCACATATCTATCGCAGATAGAATCTCTTTCCTACAATCTTATGGTTATTCCACCAATCCAGCACGTGTGCATCCAAATCCCACACTGGACGCTTCTCCACGACAGCCTCAGGCAACAACGTGCACGACGTTACATTCGTTTCCATTCCCCGGCGTGGCAGTTTGTTTGCATTTTCAAATTTCCGGGCCTCCTCAGCCCGCTTCTCGGCACGGAAATCTGCGGCTGCATCATCGAACCTCGTGACCGATTCCAACCACGCATCGTCACGACTCTTCCACCGATAATCTGCGCCAAAATCCTCGTACGGCGGCCCATGCCTTTCCTCATTAAACGCGGCGCCGGCCGCCATGCTTTCAGCCCACACACGGTCTTCCCTCCAGCCTGTGGAGTGGACCGGCCCATCACCATCCAAACGACGCTCCGACAAATCGTTCTCTCTACCGGTTCCCGAAAAATTCACGCGAGGCCTGCTCGCAGTCATCGCATTGCGAATTGCCCCCTGCAATTCCTCTCCAATTAATCTCGGCAATGCGGCAAGTGAATCGGACAAACTTCCCCACGGGACCACTAGATTTACCTGACCAGGCAGCACAACGGGCCGAACGTCGCCGCCATCTTGTGCAGTCGGCCCCGTCTCGCCACGCCCACCTCACCTGACTTAGGCCTTTTCTCCATATTAATTTCCGTGTCCTCACGGTAATCCATTCGCACCGTCTTCTGAGACTTCTGTTTGCTGTCGCTGTCCCTAGGCATCGTTGACGGCTCGGAAATGTTCCACCAACAAGTCAGCAACACGTTGACACAAACCCACGACGATGTTTCCAAGTTCCAAAACAAAAATATTTTCGCTCAATTAAACCAAGTTAGCAAGACAGGAAACACGACCGTTCGTGCCGGCGGCAATACAGACAGAGGAGATGAAGCACGTGGGGCGGATGGAGGAAGCGACCGGAAGTGACGTAAATTTGCATAAATTAAGAATTAATTTGTATGCAGGTAAGTAAGATAAAAGGTGCCGATTGCAAAAGGGACATCCCACATTGTAACACAGTTAGGAGGATGCTACGAATGAGAAACTACCTTAGCTGTAACGACACGTGTCTAGTGGTCGCCATGCTCATATACATTTTATCTAGATGGTTGTTATCGTTTATCGTCTTGGCTGATGACACATTAGCGTGTGTCTTGATGTAGCTGCTGTGTAATTTTTATCGTTTCTAAATGGTCAGCAATAAGAAATGTTAAATTAGTGTTAGTGGTTTCCCTGTTTTTTGCAAAATGAAAACAACCTAATCAAACGTTCAGTTAACCGAAAATATATCTTGCAGTAACGACGAACTTCAATAGGTTTTGTAAAAAAAAAATAATAATAATCACTCCAGTTTTATTCTTCTTGATATTTTTTTTCCTATCTCAGATCGGTCGGCAAACTAAAAGTTTAAATGCTTAAACTTTTAGCTTACACGGCGATATTTTAAAAAATTCCACAGCTCGTTCTGCAGCGTCCCGATAACTTTTCTGGTGAGAGCACATCTGAAATCTGGCGTGACTTACGCCTGACGGAAGCAGTTCTGGTTGAACCACTAAAACGATGGAAGCAGTGGTAGTGGCAAATATTGCATCGTTTATTGCAAAATAATATTAAAAAATGAATGTTCACTGAATTTTAGCTACAAACTTTTAACCCTTTGATGTGGAAGTGAAAGTTACTCTATATGATCAGTTAATCATTTTTCCAGATATTAACATGTTTAAACGGAAATCAGGACTTTTTTTCCCTTAAACCTAAGGTACTACGATTATAGTAAACTGACACTGTACTAGGTGCGCTACATGTAATTAGGCTTGTATTTTGTTTAATTTGTGTTGGTCACTAAGCTACATCAATATACGAAGTGGTCAGAAAATTGCCTTACCCCCTGTGATCTGTTGATCTTTTAATTGTCGCCTTAGCGTGTCTAATCTTGCAGTTTACAAACTGTCCTCTAGCATATTCTGCCCTCAGTTTTATCAATAAAAGGACAGAGAGTGCAAGTTTCTTCCTGGCCCCCCCCCCCCCCAAAAAAAAAAGATGGTGTCAAAAATCCTTGGAAAAGCTATTTGTCTGCTACTTTCTTCAACTCCAATGGAGCCATACATAGCGCAAAGCAAGAAAACTAATCTGACAATACAAATAAAGCGGTTGAAAGTGTTCTAGCATTGGGGGGAGCATGACATAAAATTTGCGAGTGCCGATAGGTACTCATTGTTTGAGAATAACCTTTAACGAAGAAATAAATATCACCATTGCTGCATGTGTAAGTTCTTCCAGTTTGCACTTAGTATGTGTTAATGTCTCCTAACAATTATTTACAGTGTTGCTGTCTCATTTGGCTGAAGTGTTACCCCCAGCAGCTTTTCTGGACATTTTGCCGCCTGGAGATTCAACAACGTATTTGCCGTACGTCCAAAGATGTTGCCAGAAGCATCAAGCTGGTTTGCTCAGAGAACGTATTATAGCTAAAGGATTAGAACTTAAAGGCATGGTGTAATTTGAAAATATATATAGTCCCTTTTCCAATTATTTGTTTTGTTAATTAGTGTTACCATGTAAATTTGATATTCTGCTTTCTCGTTTCATTTATTGCATATTCAGAATAGCTAATTATGAAGTGTTAATTAGTATTACCATGTAAATTTGATATTCTACTTACTCGTTTTATTTATTGCATATTCAAAATAGCTAATAATATGAAGTGTTTTTAAACTTTAAAAAAATTCTGGACAACTTGTTATTGTATAATGTTAGAGAGTATTTAATGTTACCAACTGTCATCACAGTATTAAATGTTGCTATTTCATAAAAAAATTTGTTTTCTTTATTTTGCTCCAGTTATAGTGGGATGTCAATTAGTAGTGGTCATAATTTGGTAAATAATCACTGCCAAATCCTCATTTTATAACATAATTTATATAGGTTTTAATCCTGCAGGGGAAAGAAAGATCAACATAATTCTAGAAGTGTGAGTGTTTACTTTAGATTTCAGAGTTCATTGGCTTCATTATTAGGCTTTTTCCAAACTGTAGTTGACATGCTACTTTTCGATGAACATTACTTCAATTTGGAAACACAACTCGTTCGTCTTCATTGGGCGTTTTTGGTCCTACTAGATAGCCTTGGCTTCGTCGACCTGTTGATCTGTGGCATTGTTGTGGTTGAGTGAGGCCTGCTGGGATGAGTTCCACTTCTTGCTCAGTCATTGGGCCAGCTCTGGGTGGACAAGTTGGAGCACTTCGGGATACGAATTTCATGAAATGCACATTGTTTCTAGTTGCCGTTCTGAAAAAAATACATTACCTGTGAATTTTTGCATTATTTTCCAAAGGATGCTTTCTTCTCTGGAGGTTTAAAGTTTTCTAGAGTCAGCCAGCTGCCTAACCCAGTCTGCGCATGCGCGACCCCTCTATAAAAGTATCCAGGTGAGGCAACCTGTCAACTTTTTTTTCCTGTAGCATGCACAGTGTACTGTCACGCTTTGACTTCTTTCCTAGCTTGGTCCCCTTCACCCAGCCTCGTCCACTTCGCCTGATTCATCTTCGCCCGTTCAAGACTGCCTCAACCGAAGGCCAGGAAAGGCCATTGGGCAGGACTCTTCTACTAAGTCGGCTTTGCCTTCTCCTGCAAGTCGTCCTCTACCTTATCCAACCATTGTAGTCAGCCCTTCGCCCTCGCCACTTTCATCTCCGGCACCGCTTCCACCTCATCTCTCAGCTTCGTCCTCTTCACCTGTTCAAGCACTAAAACTGACAATCTTCTTCGCTCATGGCCTGTTCCTGTACGACTCTGAAGGACTCTTTGCCCTGGATTGCCTCTCCTTTGCCTGCCCATCCTCTGCCCACATATCCAGACGTCATGGTTAGGCCGTTGCCTTCACCCTCAGCTCCTTCTCTCCCGGAAAGTTCGCCACTATCAAGCGTCCACCGCCGAAGACCATCTTCACTTAAGGCATAATTTGGGACTACACCGAAGGACTCCTCTCCAAACATGACTTCTCCTTCGTCAGCCCGTCACCGTAGCCGTCACCACCAACGGCATCGGACTCTTCCCCGCTCAAGCCATCAACCGTCATAGACCATCTTCGCTCATAGCAAGATTCTGGACTTCGCCAAGGAACTCCTCGCCCAGCATAGCCTCTCCTTTGCCTGCAAGTCCACCACCTGTGATCCCGACTTCTTACAAGACCGTCGCCACCACCTCCACCACCTACGGCATCGGTCTCTTCGCTGCTGCTCTCAGCCAAGCCTTGCAAGTCGACGCCCTCATGAACTGAGCCACCCGGGGTTTCCACAACAAACTTCGACTGAACCCACCAACTTCTCCACACAACAACTCTACACGCAAGAAGGATTCTCAACTTCAACGATCAGCTGGAAGCATCATCATTCCTTACCGGCTGGACCATCTACAACGTCACCCGACACAGTCACAGTCTTCCGCTGACCCACGACACCTCCGAACCGCCTTCACCTGCACTTCTCCCTGCTGATTGGACAACAAAACACCGTTCATCTGTTGTCATGAGGCAGGAGATGGTCGGTCAATTGGCGCCAATTGACCGACCATCTCCTGCCCTTCCAAACAAGACGCAAGTTCCTGGATTATGCCCAATCCTTCGTTGGGTTCCTTTTTCTGCATGATCTGCTTCGCTCAAGAAAGCAAGTCCTTCAGGGGCGAGGAGTAATCGCCTAACTGGAAAATCGTCTAATGTCCCTGCCGTGGCTATACATATAACATCAGAAACCGCAAGTATATTATTGTCCAGTTAGATTTATCTATTATGCGATTATCCATTGTACAACATTCCGATTAGATGATTTTCCATTATACGATAGTCCGTTTAGATGATTTTCCAAATTTTTTATTTAAGCAGATATTAGATAATTATCCCATTAGACGATTTTCCAGTTAGACTTTTGTCCAATGCCCCCATCACGTCTGTCCTCGCCCTTAAAAATCTCCGGCCGCCTCATGTCATTCCGTCATGCGCATGCAATCGGCCTGTAGTTATCTTCAAGCCCGACGACCGTTTTCAGCTGCCAGAAGGTTTTTTGCCTTCTAACACTCTCCCTTTGCTGCTCCTCGCTCTTCACCACCTAAGAATTAAAGGCTCTTCCAGACAATCGCCCTTTGCCGCAAATTTTGATCATGATCCGTAAATTTTCCGGTCGGTCGCCCTTCGCTGCCTGACGCCCACAGCTCTCCAAGTCTACTGCACTTCGCCTCTTCTTCCGCTGAGAGCCCTTCAAACCACTGTCCTTCACCGGCTGATTTTGAAGCTTCTTGGCAATAACTCTTCATCAACGGTGTACTACACTCATCGAGACTGTGCCCCTTCCAAGCCGTCATCCTAGGTTCTTCAAGACCAGCCCTTCACCCACCATTCCTTCCGGTTTGTCATCACCCACTACCTATCACTACGACACTTCCAGAATGCTGCCCTTCAACACCCGTTGTTTGCAGCTGCTCACGACTCGTCAACAATCATCTGTAACCGCGCCCTTCTCTATACCCGCTGTATTTAAGCACATCGCTAAGCGGAGGAAATGAAACTAACAAAGATCTCGTCGTTCAAAACTCTTCGTGATTACCTTCTCTTACAACCTCAACCATTTAAGGGTTCAAGACATCGCCTCTGAACAACGTTCAGCTCTTCAAGTCTGTCGCCCTTCACCATGGCTTCAGCTGGACTGTCGCTTTCACTGTGAATCATCCGCCGCTGCGTGCCGTCATTCACTGACGACATTGCCAACAGCCCTGGATTGCAGTTTTTTTGTTCATCGTCCTTCACCTCTGTAAATTCTTTTTCACAGCTCTTCAGTGTGTCACCCTTCGCTATCTGCCACTTTCGACGACTCCAGACTGTCATCCCCACCAGACCTCTGGACGGTTGTCTGTCATCTTTCACCCAAACCATCACAGCTCCTCAAAGTCGCCACTTCGCCCGCCCTTTGAAGCTCTTCCAGAATCCGTCCTTCACAAGTCGACCAACACAACAGGGCCAAAAAAAAAGAAAACTCCACGGCACTTCCTGATCAACCTCTGTCTTCGTCTTAGTGAAAAGTGCTCGGATCACTGCCAAACTCAGCTTGCGCCGGCAGAGACACATCAGTGACAGCAGGCGTCAAAACACAAAGTTCGCGTGATGGTCTTTCGCCGATGTTAGCCTTGGAGACTTATGAATCTCAGCACTTCTGTTGGTCACGGCAGGAACTAGGGCCAGGTGGCAGAGGGACTCTTCCTAGACGGCTTCACACCACGTTCCTTGGCCTTTCACTTAAGCTGCTTCACACGATGAAAGCCAGTGAATAAAAGATGCCTTTAGACGTGCATTAGTAAGTTTTGTATGGTATGTGGGAAGTGTGGGAAGAGCGTAGGCGGCTGAATGACCGGCTATCAGGCTTGAAGGGGCAGAGCGGTGGTACGGTCCCTCCACGGACCTCCAAGCAGAAAGGACCAACAGTCAAGCGAAACAGCCACACCTACGTCTGAACCGAGGTCCGCGTTCGGATCGATGGGCAAGGTGGAATTGGGTAACTTGTAGGTTGGATGGTCGCAAGTTTCATCAAGGCGAATACGTATGAAGAACTTTATTGCTGGTTGTTAGGGGCTCGGCCTCTCTCTAGCTTGACACGGCAAGGATTCTCTCCCTAAATCTCACGCAGGATTTCATTCGGTTGCAGTACGTTTGGATAAAAGTTCAAATGATGGTATAGTCCCCAAAGAATACTTGTAAGAGTGCTGGATGGACTAAGAATTCAAACCATTAGGGACTACGCAGTTACCTTTGCTTTTCAGGAATTCTTTGCTGTAGTATGATTAGGCCTGAACAATGGCGGCCATCAGAATTACAACGTCATGTAAAGGGTGACGCTTTTCGTCGAGAAGCAAGAGGCTAAGAGAAAAATATCTGTGGAGGGATTTAGAGAGGGAATTATTAGGCTAAGGAGACTGCCGGTACAATAAGGTGTGCTTTGGTTTGAATGTACAATTGCATACAAAGAAAGAAGTTGCCTAACATGCAACAATACAATTAAGTGAAGATCAGCTTTAACAATGTTGTGATGTTGTTACATAGTCGCTTCGGCCGAAGGCTTGACATTGGTTAGCATCAAGGGCTGTTCCTTAAGTCAACAATACAGTTGTACACATTGTTGGCGAGCGGGGCTCAATTAAATAATTAGGAATGGTCAAGCTTATAAAATGTCGCACGTAAATCGTAAGAGTGGGGAATTAAAGGACCAGTAGGGAAATTTTCCCACAGGAAGTGCAGGTACGTAATTTGGGGTTAGTGAAAGCGAGCCGGTGATTGGTTTATTTAATTAACTCTCTAGAGGGAAAAAGCATTTGAGAATAAAAATGCTAAAAATTACAGGTAATGTTTATTTTTGTAGTTAATGCACACAATGCATCCTTGAGCACGTGGTGACATGATGTTTGGCACCAGTAGTGACAGTGACACAGAAATGATGGCATTGCTTGAGCAAGACGGAGCAGGTGCAATCACTGAAAGAGAGCATTGCAGGCAAAGTGTGAGAAGAACGTATGTGTAGTACGTGACTAGAATAGACTCGTTACTATGAGTGGTAACAACTTGTTTGTCAACTTTTACTCAAAGAATACTAACAGTCAAACTTTTCATACAAACAGCTCAAATTACAAATGCCTAACACAACATTAAGGTACAGGTAAAAATCTTCAGCCATCTTTTAGTTATTGTTAAAAGGGTATCGCATTGTTCAGTTTCTGGCAATTCCTTCATTATACTGAAGCTTTCTCCTTATTTGCCCAATGTCGAGATCTGGAAACTTGTCCTGTAATGCGTCATCCGGAACATGAGGAAATCTTTTGATGAGTCCTTTTGCTTTCCTCGTTTGCACACTAGGAAAGAAAAGAATAAACCTATACTGGACACCCTTAGTAAAACCAACATAAAGTGTGCAGTTTAGAACATAGCAGACTTTATAACTTTCTGTTCAGATCCAAGGGCAACCCATGATTTTGTTTATGGGAGTGCTGCACTGAAATATCTGTAAGGAAACATATGTTTTGCCTTGATGTTTAAAAAAAGATTCTCACCCAGCTTTGATTGAATGCTAAAGTATCACTCTCAATTTCACCTCTACCTAGTGGCATACTCAGGAGAAATTAAAACTTTGCGTTAAAAATTAACTTATCTACCCTACTCCAGTAGCGGATTTAGGATGAACTTAAGTGAAGGGAAATGTTAGCTAGGCGTCAAGAACAACATTTGTTATTTTTAGCAGTTCCTCCAGATTTTGAAGCCCTTGAAGTGATGACATTTGAACACTTTTGTAAAGCTTCCTTTCATATTTTTCCCCCCTCAAAACCTATAATGCGTGAATGTGTCTTCAAGCTTTTTTGCTACCGCAAAATTGACAAACATTTCAGAATTAGCAATACGATAACTATGCAACATAACATATCGATTGATAATGCTTGTATTTTCAGTTCAGCTTTTGCTGAAGATGTAGGGTTAAACCTTTGAAAATGTTTCAATGAAATTTGAAAACAGCTTGAAAAGGCATTTCTTTTCCTATTTACTGTAGATCTAGTGCTCCTTACAACTTTGTGTAGCCATGATGTTGTAGTTAAACATTGCTCACATAACAGCAGTTATAATCTGGTACAAAAAAAAGCTACGTTCTTACCGTGGTTACCTCTATGTAATAAATCTTAAAGTGCGCCAGACCAGAATATTTATCGGTGGGGTTGATGGCTTGCGGAAGAATCGCTCCTGGAAGTGCCCGGACACGAGAAATTAACAGAAGCTGCAATGTCAAGCTGTAAAACAGCCTGTTTTGCATTAGTTGGTTTACTAGATTTTCTTGCAGTTTTTGCCCAAGTGACGAATTTCTGGCCGCTAAAATTGATCCCTAGCCGTGTGGCTATCGCTCGCTGCTCCCATGGGCTTCCAAAAATCCTAGATGATGACCAATGTATTGCACAGCAGTTCTCCCGAATCAGATGTTGATTTACATTGTGCATCGCTTTAGACTAGAGTAAATCTGCATTTTCCGTAAGTGTTTGAGAGCTGCATTTAGTGTGAAGAATTGAAGATGATGGTCCCAATTGGATCGAAGCAATGATGAATAGCTGTTGCCCTGCCTATCCTTACCTACCGAGACTACAGTAACTGCTGGTGTTCCAGCCAACCCCGCCGTCATTTACTGAAATCACGATTAGATAAAAAGTTTAAACATTTGCCACGATGACTGTTAATGGAAATAGAGATTTGGAGAGCGTACAGATTTGCACGAGGACATGTCATTATGCCAAAGTGCTTCGTTAGTCAATCTACATACAATCACAAACAAAAACTGGTGATGCAAATAAGAGTAGGATGAAATTATGTTTGCACTGGGTATAGCAGGAGAACCATAGAAAATTAACTGAGTATGATTCTGTAACTTCCACTTCACTTCTAAGTCAGAAGCATATACAGTGGTACAGGAATTTGTTAGCATAGGTCAGGTTGCCAACCACATGGGACAGAGATGTGCGCCATGTCATCAACTAAAGTTAGTTCTTTTGATTATAAACTTGGTCATTTGTAAGTTACTCTAGCCAACATCAAATCCAGTTATGATTTTAGGTAACTTGGCACAGAACTTGGCATTGTGCCAACTTCTGTCATTAGCACAGTGCAGTAAATTGCACACCTCTTACACCTTTAGCCACACACACACTTCTGTTTTGTATGGTGTACCTTGTTACAGCGACGGGTTTACTACCGTAAATCATGTATTAAAACCCCAGTTGAAGCTAAAGCCCACCCCTCAAATTGTCGTCTTTCTAAGAAAAATTACCTAAAAGTTATACGATGTGAATAAAGATAGTAATGCTTGCTATGTTTACTGGCCCCTTCTCCCTCCCTGTAGTAATAGTGGACTCTTCCTTTACCTCCAAGCACCTGCACAAGGCCTGGGCATCTCTCACCTAAACCTTCTCCCTTCTTCACAGCAATTAAAGGATGTAAAAGTTGGTCTTTCACAGATCGTTCAAAAGCTTCGAATTTTCTGTAATAGATGTCCAGAAAGGCTAGAAAATTGATAATGCTTGATTTAAAGCCCACCCCCCATTTTGCCAAATTAACTGCATAAGTCCATGGGCGTTTAATCCACGATTTACGGTACAAAAGTTTAGCTAACAAGAATACTGGTCAACAGATGAAATTTTGGGTAGCCCTTTCTTTCCATGGACTGAAAGCAACTGCAAGCAACCGATTTCAGTCAATGTTTTTTTTTCTCAACACTGCTAAGCAGACTATTCAAACCTTTAAGTTCGATTTACATAGTGTACCGATGAGCCCATAATAAGGGTGAAACAATGCAATGTCTAGAAGGTCTCTGATCGAGATCAGCTGGCCAAATCCATATGCTGTAATTACGGCTGTACGCATATAGTACAGCAAAATTAATTTGGGTGAAGGAAATTGTACAGCAGAGCAGCCAATGAAGATATGGACTAATGCGCTATAGATAGCTTTGTGTTAGGAGTGAAGAACCCTAACAGATAGACCATTAAGTACCGTATACGTAAAAAAAGTACCCTAACAGCATATAAAGTTGCTTAAAATTGATGTGGAATGCTGTTAATTTTTAACACTTTGTCATTCCCCTCCAAGATAGTGCTTATAGTTAGGTGAACAGCAGGGTTAACCCTTTAAGGAGTACATTTACGTCGGGAGGGGGGGGGGGGGATTGAGGCTTAATGGCGCGTCGGCAGCTAGTGCCGCCAAGGGCTTACAACTGACTGACTTGTCGAAAAAAATCGTAGCTTCTCACCCACTTGAAATAAGGGAATGAAACCTGTGTCACATTTTTTCTGATCTGACCTTCATATGACATTTTTTAGTTTTACTATAATTGTCTGGGAGTTTTCGCTCTGCTCTGTAGAAGAGCTGTAAACAATGACTATAAAGGGTTAAGGCCTACATGTTGTTTGCTGCTTAAGAAGAAAAAAATTAAAACCTCTACTGAGTTTTTAAAGAGTTACATCAGTTTTCATCCCCATAAGCTAAAGTTTTTCATTCTACAAAAAAAAGTGGCTGGTTCCATTTGGCAGGTGTTCACTTACTTAGCTGGGATGAATACGGTAAAAGAACTTTATGACGATAACAACTCTTATTTTTCTATTTTTTTTTTTTTTTTTTTTTTGCACAGGGCAGGAATTAAGAATTAAAAGATGAAAGTATTTCTTACATCTTCAGATAGTCTTTTCTGGCTAAGTCCTTTTCTCGTAACCGCCTCTTGAAATCAACGACGTGTGCTGGATCCCAGTAATTAAACAGATAGTTCTCTTGCCACTTTTTGTTCATGAAGTGTGGAAGAGGATATTCACGCAACCTATAAAACATTGATCTGCCTACAAATAAGATCACAAGTTTTCTGCATTAGTAACAAGCCCCATATATAAATAAATTAATAAAAACAAGCCAATTTAAAAATGTCACATCATTTAATTTGAAACCATGTTTACGTCTTGTACGCTTAGATTTCAAAGAAAGGATATTTACCATTCCAACATCCTTGCAAATTTTCGACAGCCCAGTTTTTCTGGAGTTGGAGGGGCTCAGAAAGATTGTCTTCGGCAGGCTACCACATCACCGCTCACAACAAAGAGCTCACATCAGATTGATCGTTGCGTCTGTTCACATATGGAGAGCAAGATTTGAACAGATGCAACGATCAATCTGATGTGAGCCAAGTCAGAAATAATGTAAAGTAGAGTAGGCTGAAGGAGACAGACAACGTAATTCCACACCAAATACTGAGAGGAATAGTGGACGTCGAAAATTTCCATAACGCAACTGTCGGATATTCTTTCAAAGTAGAGTTTCCTTGAATTTTACCATGAATTTAATGCTTCGAAGTAATAAACACCTATCCCCAATTTTTGCCAAATTCACTGCATAAGCCCATAGGCATTTTATACACGATTTACGGCATGTTGGAACTCGACTGTATAGCACCACGTGTAATGAAACCTATATTGCGTGACTAATAATATTTTTCATTATTCAATTAAGTCAAAGTAAGCGATGTGACATTTTTTAATTCATTATGTAAGTTTGATCAGTGAGCATATTTTAAGGCATTTCTTATCCACCAACAAAGCCAAACTAGGCCACATACAGGAAATAATTTTAACACGCACAAAACCAAATTGGTTTCAACTGGAATTATAAACTAGGGTACAAAACGTTCAGAAGATCCGAAACTAAATCTCCTAGCACCCTCTAGCTGTGATCAGCTCAAATAGTAATTCTCACCTAGCATGTTTGTGCAGGAGGTTCCTTCATTCAAACACTCCTAAACCTTGTTGATAACTTGAAATCAAATTTTAAATTTAACTTCAACAGCCCATGGCGTTTATTAGGCAATTTACGGTAAGGAAGGCACCTACGTATCTGATATGATAGTTATGCTAAATGGAAGATAATTAAAATACGCTTCGGATAGGCCTATTTTCATAGTTGTAACTTCCAATTTTTAACCCTAAAATACGTGAAAAACGGCTACGAAAACTGATAATGACGTCAAAGTTCTGTCAGGTGAATTTTTCAGAAAGAAATTGGTTGCAAAAAAAAATCTAAAAGGATGAAATATTTTGTATCGTACTTATTATCAGCATCACTACATAAGATCTTAAAACGTACAAGTTTTGCTTCAACTGGCTTGGCACGTAGAAAAAGTGGACTTAAAGGTTTTAAAAGGTTGTCAATCTTTCGTATTTTTTAAGCACGAAGGTGTGTGGATCGAATAACGAAAGGTAAACCTTTTCTATGTGTTTCTCATTATGCTCCTTCAATCTTTTATTTGGTGCTACTCTCACCTTCGCACAGGCCTTACATCCGGATGAGTACGTGTACAAACATGCAAACAAATAGTATGTGCATTATGAATGTGTAGATGAAATGTGGGCGCACTGAGGAATGTGATAAATGAACTTATGAGCAACAATTGCAATTAGCTCATGACGAAATAATTAGTACAGTACATCGACTTTGTGACATACTGGTGAGTGAAAAAACTATGTCAAGCAGTGGCGTGTAGCCGAGAGGGGGTCTAGGAGGATACTCCCATAAGTTAGAGAATTTTTTTGAAAATCCACATTAAAATTATGCAAAGTTCTTAACTTTGGACCCCCAATTCATCAATGATTCTAAGACTGCTTTTAAGTTTGCTTACATTTGAGGGTGGGCTTGAGGCCCACAATATAGGTGGGCCCCTTGACACCTGCCAGTCTGACTCTATGGTGTACACGCCACTGATGTCAAGCAAGGATCAATGTCACAGCGAATGCTATGGCTAGGACTAAATTGGAATTGCACTATAATACCACAACTGGCAAGGTGGAGGAGTGAAAAAACGTACAACAGTGCAAGACAAGCTGTGACACTAACTACTTCAAACAGGGGAAAAAATTACCTAATACATCTTCTACCATCTGGGTTGGCCGTTCACCTGTAAACCCAGTCTCCAATTCATAATAGGCACGATTTCGTTCTCTGACAACTTCTTCTAAATTACTCATGCTTTCTTCAATCTAATATTTACAAATAAAAGAAAACGATAAAATCTGATTATTTACAAATAAAAGAGTTTATGTATTTTCACAGATGAAAAAAAAGTTCATTATCAATGTTTGCCAATACTGGAAAAATTAAGTTTAAATAGTACAGTCGACACCATAGTGAATCTGAATGTATAGGAAAAAAGGTTTCTTGTACCCAAAAGTTCCTTACTTCTGACAAAGAAATGATGATTCTACCAAAGATCTTGTTCTCGCAGGAGAATCGAAGTTCTCACAGTAAAATCCGACGAAACTATGTTACCTGTCTTAGAACAAATGGGATGTCCCTTTGCTGTCGGCACTTCTTTTCCAACCTAATTTTCATACAATTTTAACCTATAATTTATGCGCATTTACGTCACCTAGTGCCTCGCCCTCCCCTCTCCCACCACTGTCTTTTGCAGCTGAGCCACAGGAGCGCCAGGAAGGTGGGCGGATATGCAGTAACATAGTCTCGTGCGATTCTACTCTGAGAAGATTCTCCTGCGAGAACACGTTCTCTGGTAGAATCATCATTTTTTATTCGCAGACTCCAACTCACTGTGTTACCTGTCTTAGAACAAACGGTATAGATTTTAAAAACCTGGCAATCGGCCAACACCACTTACTTCAGCTCACAAGTGGTCTAGAGCCCGCATCTTCTGCAGGATCATCCTTGCTAATCCAACTTCTACCTCACAGCTGCAGTGTCTCTTAAATACTGATGACAAAGTCTAATTCGCCATCACCATAATCTGTGACGCTGAAGCACCACATCCAGCTCCTACTGATGCCGCCGCCGATCTCACAGAGAGCACGCTGACTGGCCCGTATTGATCTCGGACAGACGCAACACTACGGACAGCCACCTCGCACTGACTGCGCCTCCACCTGACGATGGGCTGCCCATAAACAAGAACATCCTGGTGGGCCGTATCCCTGTCACCACCATCTGTGTGTCCTGGACTGGCACCATCCACCGTTTGTACGACGCAACATACCTCACTGCAACCAATGCCCGTTCTTCGTGACGTTGTAGGCGTATCTCAAAAAGCGGGGCTCCAGTCCTAGACGTCTTGTGCTCTTTTACCACAAAAAAATCGCTTCCGCGTTTTCAACGTCACACCACTCCACGTCTAAACTTGCGAGTTCGCTCGCTCTATTACCAGCACCAATGGCACAAGCGTAAATTGCTTCAGGGTGAGTCCTATATCACCACATATCGGAAGTAATCCTCGACCAAATCTCTTAACCAACAGGTGACAATTCATCGTCCCCGACTCCCAACCAATATGGAACTTTGAAATCGCTGCAAGGTATCCCACTATGGTACTGTATAACCGGACTTCAATTAACGATGCCACCAATTAATTAAAACAGATGTGACTGGCGCCTCCACCAGCACCACCCCCACCCCCACGCTGCTTGCACCACTATAACCAGAGGGATCATTTATACCTATAACATCTCCGTGTACCAGGTGTAATGTCTGAATCCATGATCTTCTAGGCTACGCAATCGATCTTGTGCACATCTGCTGCATCTTTTCTTTTCTTCGCCGGTCGCGGCCCTCTTCTGGCTGCCCACTTCTGCTAGACTCGCTATATGGGGGCCTTACACCACGCACCATGTTTTGCTGCTTACTTGGCAACAGCATCCACACTCTTTGCTGCGCTTTAGTTACATCATAAGTCAACACAAAATCACGGCCAAACACTGCCCTGGCAAGGCTGGCCCACCCTACCTGGGCCATGTTACCATTGACCATAGCAATGCCCTCGGAGCTGCCACATATTGCCCCTGCGAGGAAATATCTCCTGTCGTTGTGGCCCAGCATACTGACCCTGAACAGCTGCATTTATTGTCGTCGCAACCTCCTGCTGCGCCTGTCACAATAACTCCTGCAGTGGTTTACCAAACATTTTATTCAACATTGGTTCGTGTGCCATAATTTCCGGACGTAACTCTTCCGTAAGTGCAAATTTTAGCCTCTCCCTGCGAGCTCTATTCATTTCTATCAACGCCTGCAACGGCAGAGTAGTTGCGTCCGCAATGACACGCGCCAGTTGCACTTTCCAAGTACTATCGTAATCAATGGGGTCCATCGCACAAAATTGTAGGGCTCTCATCATCGGCAATACCACACGCACAAATTAAGTTTACACTCCACACATGGCCACATCAACTGCCTCCAGGCTCGAATGTCGATCAAGCACTCTCCAGAGCAACGGCATCTTCGGGCCATGAAATCATTCTGCACTTCCCCCACTGCCACATAACGATCATGAACCTAGTCTCTTTCCGATTTTGACAAACGCTCATCTTTGTGGGCTAACCACACCATGACAATATCTTTTTATCCATCTTCCAAGAAGGGCGCTTTTCCGAAGCTGCTTCAGCCAAACCCGAACTATCGTCTACTGCTGGCATTCTGACATCGTCTGCCATCCTCGTCTTCATAATAAGTTTCCACAGCATTTTTACTAGCTCCAAAAGCATCATGCACAAACGATTGCAACTCTGCACCAAGCAATCTAGGTAATCTGATCGGATCAAGGGCGCCAAACTGCCCCAAGGAATAGGAGACTCGGCCGCGTCCGACGCTGCAGTAGGCCTAACGTCGTTATTCGAGTGGTTTTCTTGGCATTAACAGTATTATTGCTACTCACGGGCTCTCCAGCTTTTGGCATATTCGCATTCGTGCCTGCAACGGATTCCTTCTCTCTATAATCTACTCAAACCGTATTATCCCTGGTTACAGAACGACTGCTATTGCTTAAGACTTAAGCCAGACTTTAACTTTATCTTAAAGTCGCACTTTATAATTTAAGTCGCAAAGGTGGTAAAGTTGTTTCCGGACTTACCATGATGCCCAAAGCAGTTGCGAAGACCACCCACGTGCAACTTTACGTTAAAGCTTGCCCCTGAGCTTACTTTATAATACTGGTTATAAGTTGCAATGTGACGTGTGACTTTACCTAAAGTACAACTTTACCGACATGTTCCAACTTTACGTTAAAACTAAGCACAAGTTCATGCTTAGTAGTCGTTCTACAACCGGCCGTTAGGCTTCTTTCTATCCTCCTTAGGCATAGCTGTTCTGCTATTAATGTCGACAGTGCTGCGACAAAAAAAACTGTGGTGAGAGTGGCGTGAGGGAGAGGAGAGGGCGAGGCATCAGGTGACGTAAGCTTGCATAATTTATTGGTTAAAATTGTATGCAAATTAGGTTAGAAAAGAAATGCCAACAGCAAAGTGACATCCCATTTGTTCTAAGACGGTTTACACAGTGAATCGGAGTCTGCACATGAGAATAGGTAGTCAACTACAATGTTTTGTTTAAACTCCTCTTGAAAGTGAAAATTGTTGTTCAAGCGTTCTTTACAACTGGTGTCCACTATATTTTTTAAATAATATTCTTACCCTGTCTAATCTCTCTGGACTGGGAAATAGTTCTACGGCACGCTTGCATTCTTGTTGCGTGGTCAGCAACATGTTGCGTTCCTTCAACAGAACAAACCTACAGACAAAAAAGGAAACACGGAAAGACACAGACAATTAATTTCCAATAAAGCGTCAGTTTCCAGTAAAGCCGTGTGAAACATGATTCATTTGAGTAACTGAAACATGCAACTGGCGACGCCATTGAGTTGGTTCAGAGATAGTTTTAAAAAATGTAATAAAAAAAAGGCCTTTTTATAAAACAGAATTTCTTTTGAAGGGTAAGGTCCTATAAGATTAACAAAAATGTTCAAGCCTACTCTATTTAAAATTTGCCCAACCCTATAGTATACATGTTACAGTAGGAACTTGGTTACTTGGATTGAGAGAAGTTTGGATACTTGAATTTACACACAAAACAAAGATGCAACACTTTTGATTAAGTAGGCTTGTGTATTTAGGGACTGTGCGTGTGTATTTGGGGACTTTATTCCTTCCAGAAACAGAAATAAAGAAACCTTGATGACTCGTTTGTATCTGAAATATTTCAGTATTTTTTTTTTCACGAAAAGGGTGTTACAAAACTGTCATGTTCCAATAATCCAGGTTATATTTCCTACTTTTATTGTGTCCTATACAGTGCAGCAGAGCCCGGTTATTTCTTATAACCAGCTAAATTCAACAAAAGAAAAACCTCAAATAAACCCATTTCTTTACCTATGTATTATATCATTAGTGTGTAGATTGTGATGATTTATAGTCTCTTGTAGTGCTATAACGGTTGTCTGTTTAAACAAAAATTCAAGTGTACACGTTTTTCTATATTACTAACGATTAACCGACTCTGGTTATTTACCTCACAACAGCACAAAGTGTTAATTCAATAAACGTTATTTCGTGGTAGTTAGTGGTAGTTAGTGTAAAAACTCCCAGAATATTAGCCGCTTTCGCTGCATCCAACTTATTTGGCAGCTGTAAAACCTGACATTTAACATCTGTTTTATTTCAGAATAAATACGATTTGTTTACATGACGTGCGATTAGTGTTGCTTAATTTTTTTTAATTAAATTAGTAAAACGTAGTTATTGAATTTTATGTAGACATTTTTTTATCTTATTTTGCTGCGTTGTTATTGCGTTAGATTTTTCACAGTTTTCAGTTAACCGAACGTTTAATTAAGTCGTTTAAACATTTAGCAAATTAAAACGGAAACTGCTAGCACTAGTCTCTTGTAATTTGTAGCTCTCATTAAATCCAGTACAGCAGTGTATTTACATGGCCATACACAAATTTTACTACGCTTTGGCTCCCTTCCCCACCAAACTTTGTCACAAACATTTGCACACCACTTCCCCCCGCCCATACAATATGGTCCCATAGCGCTAAGCCATGAGGGTACAAAAAGGTCGCATGCAGAACTGGTGGTGACCTTCAGACGCCATCTGTGAACTAAAGTTTTGGCCCGTAACGTGTCCATGTAGAGCGGTTCTGAAGAACCAAACTCAGGATAGCATTAATGTTGTTGTAACTTCACTGAAGAAGTGAATACTATTCTAACGGCTATGCAATGACTTCAAAATATAATATACTATACCACAATTTGTGAAGATCAGAATTGCTCTTGATACGCATTTCTTCTTTTTTCCATGATCTACCTGCATAAAAGAACAATGTTCTTTAATACTTCACAAGTTCACACTGAATAACACTAAAACTAAACCTTTCATATTTTAGCTCTAGGTAGACCTAGCGAGTAGTGACCAATCATTTAACATGCAATGATGGAAAGCTAACAACTAACAAACATAATTGTTTTGCCATTGCTCAGTTGGTTACCAAGAGAGATGCAGCCTGGAGGCCAAATACAAAAAAAAAAAAGAAAAGGCCTTGTAATTACAGTTTGTAACGCTAATCGTTTAAATGTTAATCAGAGGTTTCCCTGCTATAATGGAAAACCGAAACTGTGCCCAAAACTCACAAAATTTCCTTTCTGTATGATCAAAATTGACTCGGCTTTAGGTTAATTGGTTTCAAGAATTCCACAGTAACAATTCAATTATTTAAGTGAATTAAACGATTTTTGACAACCCTACTAGAATATATATTAGGCCATGCAAAGTTAATTGTCTGGTTTACAGGCGCGTGCGGGTGCCTTAAATTATCGCGGGTCAAAATGTTTTATCTCAATCTTCGTCCATCCGCTAAAAATCGTATTTTCGCCAAATGTTGACAGTTTTTGACATTCCAGTATACCATTTTAACCGGCTCGAAACGAGCTTTTTAGTGGTGCTAATTTTAAGCCTTTACCTCAAACCAGTAAGAAGTTATTTGGCAAAAACTAAAATATTTTTAATACTAGATGACAAAAATAACATTAGCAGAATATTATACTTTTTTAGGCTGATTGCAAACGCTTTTAGTCTTGAGCTAGGTACACGTCAAAGAAATGTGGTTAGTTAAATAAAATAAAAAATAAAATAAAATGCCTGGTTGCCTGGTGCTTCAGTTTGCTACCTCGCCCGTAATCCATACAATTTTTTTTGCATGGCCTTAGGGATGAACTGGGTAGGGATTTTGCCGGGTTACCGGGAACCGAGTAATTAACTGTACCCTGCCGGGTTCCCTGGTACCTGAACCGGGTAGTCTACGGAAATCCATTAATCACAGGAAGTAGGCGGAAATAAATGGCTTTCCACAAATAATTTTTTCAGTAATAATATAACGAGAGCGTAGTTTTTATAGATAAATTTTCTCAATCACGAGTTGCATTCCGAAGCTGAAAAAATACCGAGCGCTTGCGCGAGGTGTTTTTATCAGCCTGGGAATGTAACGAGTAGTTGAGAAAATTTATCGATACTTAAACTACGCTCGAGTTATATTTGAAACGAGAATATACCGTCTCTCTTAACCATTAACTTTAAAATAAAACTTCAACTTGCATAACACGGTCTAGTTGTACTGCAGTGGTTTCTCGCTTGAATTCACAATGCCTGCTTGCACGAAATGATGAAAGCGCACAAACTGTTGCCAAATGCACTCACTGGTTCGTTTAGTATCTGTAGGAATCCTATTTTCTACTGTCGTCTCCATAAATTATGTAGTTTTGTTTCCCCAACGATCTATCACAAACCCAACCGAAACCGAAAGTAACTCCCATGAAAGCAGATTGTCAGGACGCTTCCACAAAAGTAAATACGTGTTTTATTTTTAATCAAAGTGCTGCTCATAGATTTAAAATAGAATATGATCCGTAACAATACTAAGTTTTACGACATTTGTTATTAATTTAGTTCTACCATTTTCGGTTAATTCAAGTACCGTTTATTATTACGGTTTGGGGCTGCCTCGATCGCCACGCTCCTCGTAGTAGCGGCCATCGGCGATAGGCCTAACCAGAATGTCGTAACGCGCATCGGCGGAAAAGTGACTTCAGTTACTATGGTAACCAATGATTGAACACACATCGCCGAGACATGAAATAATGTGTCACTTGACTATCAGGTACGTTGCATACGTATAGAAATTGGTTTAGACCTACCAAATGCAGTTCTTTCGCACTTAAGTCATGCAGCGTAAGCCACAATACAAGACGAGTCGAACGTTAATTCAAGATGGAGGGACGATGACGCCGTCGGTTTAATCTGATAAAATACCGTGTGGTCGTTTAACCGGTGTTAAGGAGACGTAATTGGCTGGTGGCTGCCTTTTTTGGCTTCCTATTGGTTAATGGCCGTTATAAACTTATGAAGGTATATTCTCCCCATTAAAAAAACTCCGAACTTACATAAATAAAAACTCATGAAAAAATTATATCTGTTACGTAAATACTAAAAGAGATTAAAACTTGAAACTCAATATCATTGATGCCAAAAACTGAAAAACTATTTCAAATACTGTATGACAATTTTTTATTAATTTTGATGCATAAATAATACCTTCGATGCAATGCAAAGACAACAATTAAGCGATTCTACCTAGGTTTGTTTCTCTTCACACTATATTTGGCTTCACTTTAGTATGAAAAAATTGACTAATGAAAGAATGTAATGCAGAAACACTAAATGTGATTTGTGAAGGAATCTTATTAGTGCACGCTTACAACACATGCACGTAGCTGGTCTACTCTTCTCTTGGCAGAGGCAGGGGGGATTAAAGGGTACACAAACGTCCGTTGCCTAGCAACCATGAGGGAGGTGAACTAGAGAGAGAGGAAGAGGGAAACAGTCTTACTTTAAGCTTTCTCATCGGCAACACTTTCGCTAAATACAAGTGTTTAACGTAGTCAGTTTTTTTCTTTATCAGACATTTATAAGCAGAAGTGGCCACTGACACTCACATTGCCAACTGACTGCAAATTTAATAGCAAACTGGCTAGTGGATGGTGCTAATTTTTCCCCGTAGGTATGAGGCAATCTGTGAGAATACGATTGGATTTAATACTGGTAAGAATCATTCTAGCCCGCAGGGTCAATTAGTACCACAGAATTGGACCTGTACATCAAACATCTAAATGTTTAAACGTACATGCGTAAAGTTCTTCCTGTCCTGTTCACATTTGGTAATCAAGAGCAAGGTGTCCCCTCTTCCCTTAGGTAGGTGGAAGGTGGGGGGGGCTTATAAATAAAGCCCCGAGGCATAGATGTAAACTTTGGAAGCCAAACAGCTCTTACTAGAATAGGTACCTTAGCTGATGATAGGTGTGTGTGTGTGGGGGGGGGGGGGG
>JAHWFP010241633.1:0-34104 GCA_023313725.1 Lithobius niger
TCTCTCTTTCTCTCTCTCTCTCCCGTCCGGAAAACTCTTTTCTCTGTGATATGGCACTCTGAAAAGTCTTTGATCGAATTTTTACGGCAACTCATAAAACCGCACGAGCACGCTTCGGTAATTAGAACTTGGACTCAATTAAAAATTAATCATTAAACTCCGAGGCCGTGCCGTGGCTGGTGCTGGGGAAAGAAGGAGAGGGGGGTGGGGGGAGTGATTGGTAGGGTAGGGAGCTCTGTTGGGCCTGCACTGGGTCTGCAGTGTGCTGCACGTGCCTCTGATTGCGGTGGCAGAGACTAAGAGAGGCATAAGGAGAGAAAGGGGTTCCGGGGAGGGAGACAGGGAGGGGTAGAAGATGGATCTCTATGACTCCGACGCCGCGTTATTTACTGCCTAATGGCATTTGGTCTCGGAAATTAATATACAGACAACATGTGTATTGCTTGCTAATCCTTGCTGTCTTGATTAATTTGTCCGCTTTGAAATGGGCGACGTACTAGCGCTGACACCCATTACTTCCTTGCCAGCCCTGCCAAAGCCGACGGCAATTAGACGTTGAATGGCATTGGGTAAAACGAGGAGGTCCTGTCTCCCACTTTACCCCTTACTCCTCAACTAGGGACTCGTACGGCCATTTCGGACAAAAGAGGTAGTGAAGGAATGTAGGGCCAAGCATTAAAAAAAAAAAAAAACGAGTTGTCCCCTCAAAGTTCCTCTTTTAAGATCCGGACGTTGTGAGGCCATTTTATCGGCATCGCCAGGGCTGCAAATGTCATGTTTAGTAACGCGGTTTTAATGACACGATGCTTCTAGGAATCGAGTAACTTTTTCATGGCGTCGCACGCCAAACGGATCTGTTTCTCATATACACTTGTAGTGAGAGAACTTTTATGCAAAGGTTCTTTCGGCTTAGTGTGAGGACGTATATACTTCATGCTGATGAGCTGAAATTCTAGAAATTTGTAAGGTAAACGCAAATTGGAATTTATTATTCATTATATTATGCATATATTAATATTCAATATACGATACTTTATTTAGTGTCCGAATAGGAGCAATGCACGTAGAACAGCATCTTTATACGACAGGACTGCAGCACTACCTTTTGTGTATTTTGTTGGCTCTGTTTTAATCTATTATTGCGTGTCATAAGCATTAAACACAAATTTAGCACACATTTTTCACTGGTAACAAGGATGTTCAGCTAAGGATCAATGATGCTGCTAAAGCTACAATTATTTACCCTGCGACTCACCTTTGGAACTCGTTTGTGTTTTATGAGCCGGGGCTTAATTTTTGAGAATGTATATTAACATGCTTATACAATCTTCATTTGGATACAAATGAAGCTGAGGCATGTTCATTGCATATGCTGAAACAGTTTGAGTATGCATATGCCACATTTTCTGTTCCTCATTACTACTTTTCCTGTTGAAAAATTTCGGAAAATTCGACATAACTATTATAAAGTACTAACCAGAAAGGAATCACAGATTATCCGTAGTACTAGAAGGTGAGATGGACAATTTTACTAGGTAAATCGAGTAGGAAATTTCTATGGTCTTTTACACGTCACAATTGACTTGATCATAAGGTATCGCAAGACCCTTCTCTACCTGAAAATGCTAGACGTTGCTGAGGTCAGGCTTGAAACCGGGATCTCTGCAACATAAAGAAACAAAATTTCCATTGACTTTACTGCGAACAGTGGGAAAAAATAGATAAACCTGATTTCTTATCATTACCAATAACCGAGAAAACCGGCAATCGGTGTGCGGATTTACTGTGGCGTGTTCATTAACGACATTTTTCAGAAAACTTACTCCACAATGCCACAACAATGAACAACAAACTTGTCCATTTAAATTTTCGGTGGATTAAGGATGGCGTCCACCTTCATCAGAACCTTCAGTACCAAACGATACGTCCGTTATACATAGCGGCGTCTGCTTTGGAATTTGCAGCATCAGTATCGGCACCACTATGGAGATCACAGTTTGAACGCGCCGTAAAGATCAGTGGTGCCGATGCTGAAGCGGCAAATTTAAAAGCAGACGACGCTATGTAATGGACGTATCGTTTGGTACTGAAGCTTTTGATGAAGGTGGACGCCGTCCTTAATCCACCGAAAATTTTAAGTGGACATTTTGTTATTCATTGTTGTGTATTAAGTTTTCTGAACAATGTTCTTATCCTTGATTGGGGGGTTTATTTATATCCTTGGTTCTGCAGGGTGAATCAGCAGTTTTGTTTTTTTTTTTGCCTGAAATTCGGGAACTTGCTGCTACGAAATTACCAGTTCACTGTTGATTGTAAATGTTAAAGAAAATTGGTAAAATAAGCCATCAGCAAAAATTATACACTAGAAATACCGTAGTTCAGTTGTAACCGGCTTACATGATCGACAGCATGCAACTCACGAAACAAACACTTCGTAGTTCGACTTGCCTCAATCATGGCGGCCTGCCAGCCTTCCAATTACTGCAGACTCAGGAATTGGACAGCTGCCAGCCGCCAGGTGGAGACACGGGTCCTCTGCAACCCAGTTGGATCCGGATTGAACCTGTTCGCCAGTAGCCTCAGGCAAGAGCCCATTGTTCTCCAGAATATAAAAGAAGCCTGGAGTCGACGGCTCGAGCTAGTTAGTGTGTGGGATCTGACTGAAAGGTTGGATCCCTGACTACGAGGTGCAGCAGAAGGATAAATTCTGCTGATAGCCTAATATGTAAACGCTATGTGCATAGTCCCCTAGCTATGCAGTAAGGAGTGAATTAGGATCGAGCATTGTGCCTTGTGAATACTCGTCCACTTCCTTAGCGACCTTACATATTTTGGGGGCCTACGGCATTACCTAAACCTTCGGGATAGGAAATTCGTGTTTTCCAAACCTTCGGGATGGAAAAAAGCATGAAAAATCTCTGGCGCTCATAGTTGGTAGCCTTGCCATTGGAATTCGAGTCCGACATTTTTTTTTTTAAATGCTTCCGACTCGGTAAGAAGTTCCAATAAGGTGAGCAGACCAAATTTTGGGAAGGTTTTGTCTCCGGGTCCAACCTGTGTCCGCGTTGTTGGCAACCTGCAGTAAAACCGCAATTTGTTGGTGACTAAAATAACGTCCCAATAATATTGACCACTTTCTTTTCCATTTTGTTGGGCATTTAGAAATTAAAGTAAAACAGTAGTAATGACGCTTGCTTAGTGCGACCGACCAAAACGCACGTAGTAAGATAAATTACGAATTTTGGAGGTGACTGAGGACTTATCCAGTTTAATTACTGTTGAGTATCCAAGGAAACCAATTTGCTTCTTGTACTAATGGGAACCGATTAGTGCGAATAGCAAAAATCCCGTTCTTTTCTGTGGAAAATAACGTTAAACTCGGTAGCTAGCTGTGAACTGAACACATTTCACGGCGGCGATTTTTTTTTTAGTTAGGCCTAAAAACCGCTAAAATAAAAACACCGTTTTTCTTCGTAAAATAAAGTCACTACAGTTATTGCAGTGGTGGAATGATTGCAAAAGCATTTCGCGACGAATTTAATTGTAAAGGTTAAAATTGTGAGGGTTCACATTTTGACAACAAGTTGAAAGTTGAGATTCCCGTAGTGAGCTAACTAAGTACTCATTATTTAAGGTTTCAAAATACTAGTGAACTTGTAGTTTTGGCGACTGCTAAAAGAAACAGTATCCCAGACTGAAGTTGTGTAGATTTTGGCGAAACAAGGGACCAAAATCGAAGAACGAACTTCAAACCGAAAAAAAAGAGGCAATTTTTTTTTTCAAACGTGTGCGAAATTGTGAGTCAAAGTAAGGCTGACACTTACGCTGGTACCTCCTATTTCACGGCCGTCTTTGTAATGCGAAACTTGGAATTAAGTAACGCACGAAACAGGTCGAAGACCTTGGAAAGTAGAAATACTGCCTTGGTCATGGAAAATGGGGAAGATTTTGATACATCTTGAGTGGACGATGGGTTCCAATTCGGAATGGATTTATTCAGATACGAACTTGTCCCCACTAAGATTGCTTAGTCAAAATATTAGGAATGAGCAAAAGTCAGAGCTAGACTTCGCTTAATTCCGAACTGGAGTAAATAAAAGACAGACGATTTGTGAAGTTAGTCCGGAAGGAATAAACTAATTTTTGCAAATAGGCGACTTGACTTGGATGCAATTTTTTCCGTCTCGGCGTGGAAGGAAAAGAAGCAATGTTGTGTCCAGGAAAAGTGGGTTTTTTTTATTCCGTGTGTTTCTGGAACCGGAAATGGTTGCTTGGAATACGGCTGGGACGTACGGTGACAAATTATGCGAAAGAAAAGCAGATTCGTCATTCGTACCCCCCCCCCCCTTCCCAGTCATAAAGGCATGAAAAGTAAAAATTTCGGTGTCGAGTGGATGTTGGGAACGGAGGGCTGTAAAATTAGTAATTCTAGTGGCGGAGTTGGCTGCTTAAATTACGAATTGTTACGGACATGACTTTGGAAGGTTGAAAGGTGATAAAGGTTTGTTCATTTGGATCCGAAAATTCAAATGCGCAGTGGGACCTTGAACACTGATTTAACTGACCAAAGAATGGGTTTTGAAAAAGGAGGAATTCTGAAGTAGACTGTGGTTTCGGTTGAACTGAATTTTTTTTTTCAAAATTGGACCGTGTCGGGTTCATTGTCAGTTGACTGAAATTAATTGTTAAGCAGGCAAAAGGCTTACAATTGAGGACGGTAACTTGGCAACCGAAAATGAGGCATCAGTCCACAACCTTGTTCAGGTAACAAAACCTGGAATAAGAGCGTGAACAGGCTGCCGCATTTTGACCCGTTTGTCGCATATAAAAAGAAAGCACATTTTTTTTTTTATTATGTCATACAAACGAAGATCGCATCCTCATATACGCTGCATGCAGATTTCTCAAATCTTGCACGCAGGAATATGTGCGGTGGCGATCCAGTAAGAAACCTATTTTTTGGACCGGAGGAAGTCTAAAATAGGGTGATTGCTGATGGCTTTCATGCAGAACAAATCAGGTGGAAACCATGGATTAGCTTTGCAGGGAAGCACCTGTGCGGCTCATGACGAAGTTTTAACAAACGACCATGGGGCACACAGATGGAGACTAATTTAAAAGGCAGTTCGGAAATGCAATTTTCGAGAGACTGATGTGAATTATTTTAGTTTCACGTAGTGATTCAGTTCGGTGGCGGACACATTGTCATGTTGTTTGGTCTTTTCGAAGCCAGTAAAACAACTACAGTGTGAGGTAGGGCAAAAGGCGTGTAGCACGATCCCAGACGGAATGGTTTATTCCGTAGGCGCGGGATGGGAGTGCTATACTCTCGGCGTCTGGTCGCTGTGCGTAGTGACATGTGGACTACTGGCCGTAGTCCTTTTAAATGTGGGAGACCCTCAGTGTGAGGACCTCTACCCGCATGTGGGATGTCAGTGCGAGGCCAGCTCTATGTAGCGTGTTTGGTTAAAGCTGTAGGCTCGCTCTAGTGGCGTTTGGCCGATTGCACTTTTCCAACACGTGAGTGCTGCGATCTAAGGGCACAATCTATGAAAATGGATTGGAGAATTAGGTTGAAGGAACGAATTGAGGTAGAGTGTTCGATGCGTGATAGGGTAGGAGGTCTTGGCAGCCAAACCCCCCTGGAAACCAGAGGCACTCCTGATCACCGCAATTCCGGAATTCTGCTGAATGTTTGAACATTACTAGCCCAGCAGGTGAGCAGTTAAAGGGTGAAAACGACTCTTTTCTGTAAACTACAGAAGGTAGTGGAGGGAACGCCAATTTTTTCGCTCCTTCACTAACCGTCTGGTTGCTAGACGTGCTTTGCACAACTTTGACGGTGGCTACCATTTGCTCGTCTGCTCGAGAGGGCATAACCGGTAGATGGGACCACCAGGCAGTCATCGGAGGGACATGTGGGGCACGTGTGTGGCTATGTGGAAGACGAAGAAGATGGACTTGGTGTTCTTGGACTTTTGGGAAGTTTCTTCAAATTGTGCGAAGTTTGGAAACTTGGGAGAAGTTCGGACGTTTGTTGTTTGGGGTGCAGGAGGACTGCATATGTGGTGCGACAGCACAGATGGGACTGTGTGTTTCGGCGGAGGAGTGTGCTGCGAAGGGAGGTTCCGACTATGGAGGTTCGTACAACCATCCTAGGAGGCATGGGCAAGTGGGCCTGCACACCAAGGAGGGACCCTGAGCAGGATGCTCGAACAATTTCATTCCGTTTGAAAGCATGGCAGTGTGTGAGTGTTGAGCTGTTGTTGAGCAACAGAGGTGGTGTGTTGAGGAAGGTGTTTGAGAGGTGGAAGGGTCCTCTGAGAGGACTAACTGTCGGATGCTACAGGTGGAAGGAGTGCCTGAGCGTAGGTCCACTAATGGCAGCCTTCTGGGAAGCGCCGTGGCAGGCAGGTGCTTCAACGGCTGGTGGCGGAAGATGGGAGGAACTTCTGGAGAAGCTTGGAGGCCAATTGGACATACTTTCGTCTGTTGTTGGGTTTTCGTTGTTGTTTCGTCGTTGGTGGTACGAGGGACACTTGTTATGTTTGTGCGGTATGAAGAAACGAAGGACAATTGTTAAGTTTACGCGGATGGATTGTTATGTTTGGTTCGGCGTTGGTTATTGTTACGAAGGACACTTGTTACATTTGAGTTCTGCGGCGGAGAAGACGTTGGTGGTGTTTTGTTTGTTACGTTTTTGATTTGAATTTTTTGTTGTTAAAATTGCATTGTTATTGTTAAGTTTTTGCAACTTTGTTAGAAAAGGAAGTTGCAAAAGATTGTTGTTAGGGAAAGTCTTGAAACTCTGTAATTAGGGCTTTTTCTTTGAATAAATTGTTTTTCAATCCTGATGTTTAAACAACTTACAGGATAGTTAGGCAATGCATTGCGTATAGTTGAGGATGATCTCTCCTTTGCCTGGGCAAACAATTAGGGGAGGGGAGATGTAACCGGCTTACATGATCGACAGCACGCAACTCACGAAGCAAACACTTCGTAGTTCGACTTGCCTCAATCATGGCGGCCTGCCAGCCTTCCAATTACTGCAGACTCAGGAATTGGACAGCTGCCAGCCGCCAGGTGGAGACACGGGTCCTCTGCAACCCAGTTGGATCCGGATTGAACCTGTTCGCCAGTAGCCTCAGGCAAGAGCCCATTGTTCTCCAGAGTATAAAAGAAGCCTGGAGTCGACGGCTCGAGCTAGTTAGTGGGATCTGACTGAAAGGTTGGATCCCTGACTACGAGGTGCAGCAGAAGGATAAATTCTGCTGATAGCCTAATATGTAAACGCTATGTGCATAGTCCCCTAGCTATGCAGTAAGGAGTGAATTAGGATCGAGCATTGTGCCTTGTGAATAATCGTCCACTTCCTTAGCGACCTTACACAGTAAGCCATCTTTATGCACTTATGTTTCGTCGGAGTGGCATGACCCGGATTCGAACCGGTTACCCAGTTCGCCCCTAGATCACTTGCGTAGCACCTTAACCGCTATGGCCACATCCTCCGCTGGCATAAAGATAACTCACTGAACCCGTTATTAAGGTAACAACCGTGACCAGGGCTCCATTCGACCGAATGTTCTCGGCCATAGAAAATTTTTCCAATTTTCCTTAAAAATATTTACTGCAATTTGTGTCTAATTATTTCGTTGCAAATGTTGCTTAATTTAGTGTGTGCCAGACGTCAGTGGAGGCTTCAGGAATTATTAATTGATTTAAGGCTACTGGAAACTGCAATGTGACTGCTCTGCATTGGTTTTATCACGGCGGAATTTTGTCAGACATTCTTTCTTTTTTTTTTTACTGCAGATAGCTCACACAAAGATTACTTACTATACTTTCTGTTTCTGTTGGTGTTATTTTGGTACTGGATTATTTTGTTATTGCTTGTAGAACTAGTATTATTTGTTTCAAGAATGTTAGGGTTTTGGTGAAGACTGCTTCGTTACGTATGTAAGATAGTTGGACTTATTATTGTAGTGTATTGTTGCCGACTTGTTGAGCATACTCTGAGGTCGGTTGGCAGGTTGTGTTGATTTTAAGCTAGGTTAAGCTAATTAAATCGTGTAGTTTGAGCTAATTATTGTCGGAATCCGCAGCGACGTTCTGCTTCCCACTGTTTGTTTCTTTCGCTTCTTCGTTGTACCACATTGTGTCATTTAGTGTTAGCGTATTAGTTCTTGGGTTAGGTTAAGTTAATTAAGTAGGGTAGTTTGAGCGAAGGATTGTTAGAATCCATAGGCTCAACAAAACCAAAGCATCAAGTTGGTTGAACCTGGACAAAAAGTAACATTGTGTTTGTTGGGGGCTCGTTTCATCGGCGCCCGGTCGAGCTCATCCCCCCCCCTCCCCATTTTGAAACATTTTTGTTTTTTTTATCGAGAAGTAGCGTGCACAGACCCACGCGAGGGCAGGGGCAACTTTAAAAGAAAAAGGCACGGAGGGCTTTTATTCTGAGGACCTTTCTTTTTTTTTTTTAATTTGTCCCTTTTACCTTTTTCTGCCCCTATTTTGCTCATTCCTACCCTTTTTTATTGGTTGTCGTCTTAAAATCTACGAAATTCGTATAAAAATGGTCAAAAATTCTACAGCATCAAAAGTCAAATGTAAAGATATTCCAAGCACAAAAAAACCTGCTACAAACGCACACACACACGTTCCGGACTAATTGGCTAGAATTATATTTGTGAAGTTTGTTTATAAATTTAGCTTACTTAATAATAATAATAATATAGAGACGATGCACGAGGCATCCATCCACACACCCAAATTCCCAGGCGACAGATGTTAAGTGGAAGAAGTACCACCATTATTACAGTTGTTTTTTTGCCGCAGGTGGAAGGAAACCGGAGTACCCGGAGGAAACCCTCTTGCTACGGGCGGGAAACAACCGGAGGAAACCCTCTTGCTACGGGCGGGAAACAACCGGAGAAAAACCCGTACTTATACACTTCCCATCGCCAGGATCGAACCCGGGTCTGTACGAAGCCAGAGATGTACAGTTGGGACCAAGACACCTACCGAGTTTGATGCCCCAGAGCTCGCAGCTACCCATGCACTCTTCGTCGAAAAGCAAGTCCAGTGATAGTGGGGTGTGCGTTTCATGCTTGACTTTAGGTTGAAAAGTTGTTTTTTCCCCCTTTTGATGACATGGCAGCTTTCTTGCAGCAGAGAGCATTATTGGGTGCCATCAATTACATTACGTATATGGAATTCGTATAAAGGTAGGCAAAATTCTAAAGCATCAAAAGTCACATGCCTAACTTCACAGGAAAGTTGTGTTCTTAAAGTTTTATAAAGACATTCCACGAACCAAAAAAACTTGCTACAACTGAACAAGCTAGAACTATACTTCCAAAGTTAGATTTACAAAATTGACTTACTAAGTCATTAAGCTGTGACCACGTGATAGTAAGGGTCTAATGCTTATCAGCCTCTTACTGACAAAATGTTACACGTAGACTCTTAACTCTGAAAGCTTGTCCGTGTTCTTTGTAGGTTTTGGCTTTTAGATGCCTACGTTTAAGAGTTACCGTTCTGTTTTAGTCTTCTGTACAGCCGTACCGGAAATTGACGACCACTGTTTACAACGTTCGATTCAGTGTCAAAAGTTAGTTAAATAACATGGCAAATTAAAACATCGTTGCCTTCTTATAGCTAATAGACTTCTTCGACGTAACTAAATTAAATAATAACATCTCATCGTCGAATTGAAATCCTAAAGATTTGTGTTAATGCAGCCGTAAAAACAAAAACATTTTAGCTTCGTTTAAAAGAGTCTTGTCGCATTGTTGCATGAATGAATAGGCTTACGATCGAACCAAATTCTCCATTAGGCCTATCTGCTACTTACGAAACCAAAACTGCCGTTAAAATATTAGGCCTAAAAAATGAAAATTAGATCTACAATCACGTTACCATGGCAACGTCAATAGTTGCTACGAGTCGCTGCTGCAGCGTTTCTCCTGTCTCTTCCCTACTACCACTGATCTATATTAGGCTACGTTGCGCATTACGTTGTAACAATGTAATTGTGTGCGCGAGGCATACCGTGTTGCAAAAATGAATAGGATTACTGTATACAATTCAAATCTCCGTTAGTTGCTACTTACGAAATTAACGTTGTAAATTAGACCTAAACGATGACAATTATGCCTAAAACGTAAAATAAGCTTAAAAGCTAACACATTTGTAACGGGCAATTCCAATGGTTACTGTTTTTAGATTATATAATAGAGATAGCTGTTGTAGTGTATGATAGAGATGTGCGCCTCAACATTCGAAGTGGACGAACTGCACAGACGACCAATGCGACTAGATAGTCGCTGTAGCCCCTTGTTTATTTATTTATTGTAGTATAAATCCACGGATGCGGAATCAATATTATTTCGCCAAAATGTACGGCCCACGAGAGCAACTGGACTTGAAACATCGAAGTTGTGTTATCCGTTTCAAAGTTCGTGTGTGCAAACACATTAAAACTAAAACCTGTTAGTTTCAGATTACTTCTAACCGATGCACCCGTGACCAGAACTTAAATTTATTCTTGGAATCTTTCAGAAAATCATGTGTGTACCGTTTAAACCTGTCGTCATCTCTACCATTTCCATTTCTTTCCTCAACGTACAAGATAAATTCGTTGTAGTTAGGAAATTAGTGTCAGCAGTGACATTATCACTTCCGAGTAAGTCTTTCCCATACCTTTTATTACTGCCTTTTTTATTATATTTTACGAAGTCCAAATTATTATTCCATGTAGATTCCAACCATTTCCACGAACTACTTTTTATTTTAAATGACGTGCTTTTAAGTCTTCCGGTGGCAGATGAAGTGTTTCCTGCGTTGGCGTCACATTAAATATACAGTAATTCAAACACAGTCTGTTGGTCGAGTGAAGCCATGAGAAGTCAGACAGTTGTTGTCAACCGTATAGAATTCTGCTAGTAAGCTCCGTTCCCGCTTATACTCCATCCCATTTGTAGCTTCCAATATGCATTCCTGGCCTGGATGGTAACAGCTTACCAAAAAAAAAAAAGCGATGATGTATAGCTGTCACTACTGCATTTATCGTCTATTTGCAAATGAGACCATTTCCAGCCGAGTCACGACTACGGGGGGGCTTGAGGGGGGCTGTCGACTCCCTACCTCTCTCTCTCTCTCACTCTGTGTCTCTTTATGTCATTCGTTCTCTTGCCTTCTAACTTCCCCTGGCAAACTCGACGTTCTCAATTAACACAAAAACTCAGGAAGGAAACGCATTAGAGAGCTACATGACACTTGTAGATTCCTCTTTGATGATCCGGTGTTGGGGCGGGACTTGTCGTCTCCTCGTCTCAACAAATAGTGTCAGCCATCTTTGGTTTTTTTTCGAACTGAGAAAAATTCAACGTTTTTTTTTAGCGTGTATGTTTGTGTTTGTGGCATTTGCATCATGAACCACCGAGTGGATTAAATTTTCGGTTAATGAGGATTGATCGCTGAGCACGCAGCTGATGTGCCGCCCAAACATTCTTGTTTGTGTAAAGCGCTGGCAGTTACATGTTCCGTAATACATTTTAAGGAATTCAACACAAATAATAACGGGAAAAAAATATGACATAAACATGAAAACAGAACGAAATCCCACAATCTGGAAAATAAACGCAAATAAAAGGTACATGGTAACTTTTTCCACACATACATCGTTGAATCATAACTTACAATCAAACTTGAAATCATCAACGTTCTTTAAGTTCTGTTGTTATGAGCTTTAATTTTTGTGTGTGGTATTCCTAAATTTTTTTAATGACACTTGGTGGCACTCAGTTGATCCCACAAGAACCCACAAAAATTTTCGGACATGATAACTTTTGCAGTTTGAACGCCATACTTCAGATATATTCAGAGATGTGTTATAATTGATTTTCAGTAAACAAGGTCAATTCCTCCACCTAACTCCACCATTAAAGGAATCCAGTGCCACGTTCACTCCAAGTCCATCAGCTCCAACAGTACGGTGAAACACACGGTTAAGTTTGTCACAGAAAAAACCTACAAGGTTAAAAAAAAAAGTATCAAGTTTTTGCCACTGAATGTAGTGATACCAGAACCAAAATGGCGGCCCCCAACCTTGTGGCAGCTATCTTGGCCACTAAACTGTTTCAGTTCCGTTTAACTCAGGGCAGTCTATATGTAGGGAAGGTAAGGGAGTTCCTTCGTGCTTTGCACTCGTGAGTTTCCTACCCACCCTCGACGTCGCACGTTCTTTTCTCACAAAATTGAAATTATGCGAAGTTAGAGAGCTATAACAGGGAAATTTTTCAGAAATTAGTGTACAGCTTAAAAAATTAACATGTTTTCATGCAGGTTCTTTAATGCTTATTTGTCTATATCTTTAGCCGTGTTTTTAAGCAAACACATCATGTCTTTCTGTTAACTAGCTGTATCCCCGGCGTAACATACGCCGGTCTAGCCGGTTCCTGCATACCTGAGTGTAACACTGTAGTGGGCCCCGGATTCCCCTATTGAGTGGTCTGAATATCCCCATCCCTGCTCCCCCTCCCTGTGAACCCCTGCTGATTTGTGTTGTGGAAGTAAATGTTTATCTTCAATGGAGGACGTTTCTCCCTTCTGATACCAAGCCCAATAAACCCAACAACGGTCGTGCATGCAGTTACTCAATTAACTTTGAAACTCTTTAAGTCGGTTCTAATAGCTAGCATTATTAACGCAATATGTCGATGGTTACAGGCCACATCCGTTTGTTTGACATTGTCGGTCGCTCTCCGTCTTTCATTATATACCCTCTTTCATTGTAGTGCATAATGATAATGATGATGGGAATCTGGCTGTTGCAGACGTAGGGCCTTAGGGCTTCGGGCAGATGACCAGGAGTGGTTAACGCTCGTTAAACCCTTTAACCCTTTAACCCTTTTTTTAATGATGAATTTGCTTGCCCAACCTAACCGTATTATATATATAGAAGATAGATAGTTGAAGCCAATGATACAGAAATTTAAATAACATGCTAACTTTACGAGCCTTTTTGACTTTCTTTTATGGTTGCATTTGTGTGTAATTTCAACACAATTGTGAGACAGACCCATAATATGCAATTATGTTAAAATTCATCGCGTGTAAAGAGTATTTATCAGCTGTAGATTTTAATTGTCATTCGTTAGTTGCGTACACATTGTCATTCACGTGTTATCATGAACACATTAGCAGACTCAACCAAAGTACCAAAAAAATACATTTTATTGCAGAAAAAAATATGATTTCAACAGTTCCAAGTCGTTGGGTGAAAACCTCCACAATAAAGAAAATAACATAACTGTATTGGGAGAAATTCATTCCGACAATAACAGTGCAAATAGTAGGACGGATACATTTATCAGAACTTCTGAAACTTCTTCCTGTGACCCCCGCCTACCCCTATTCGTAAATACCCCGTTTCATACATCTGTATCTGGTTGCTTCAATGGTCGATGATTGAAACATACACTTCCATTTCATCCCATTAGTTCGGAAAACCATGCATAAAAACGAAAAGAAAATAATAATATTACAGATCGGTAGACAAAAAAAAACTTAAGTGTGAACAGCAGTACACTGAGCTGTACTGACAGCACAAGTTATTGTTTACCAGCTCAACCTTTACACGAATTGTTTGCTGCTATACACATTCTGGACACCGTTTGCAATTCGTGAGGAGTTTGAACTAGTAAACAGTAATGTGTACTGTTAGTGACCTGAACAGTCTTCATACCAAGCTAAATGGGCAATTTTTGCATCATACAAATTTAAAATGGCGTCAGTTGTAGGTTAGCCAAGGAAGTCGGTTGTGATATACGCCTGTAGAAATAAATGTTTCTCATTTTGTTTAGTAAGGATTTTCGTAGTAACATAAAAACAACCTGTGTCGAAACGGAACACTATCTTTGTGCACGATACTTGGAATACCCCGAACAAAGTAACCAGCAACAACCATGTGCTTACAGTTGCTTAAAATCAGTTGAATGCCAATTCTAATCTTATGACCCATCTATGTACATAACTGGGATACCAGGATCATGCACTCGCGCAAACGACTGCTCAGTCATATTCGGACCTAAAGGAATATATTACAGGCCATATCTTATTTTCATATCAAATATTATTTTAATATAAGCCAAATCTGATAAGAAAACTTATCCGTTATACATATCCACGTGCATATTTTGGATAGTGGAAAGTAAGGCTGGGCTTATTTATGAACATTTTAACAATCTTAAACGGCTTCAATCATATGGCATTAAAATTAAGATGAAGTTTTTCAAACATTTTGTTTTTTTTTTTTGGGAGTTAAAAATTGAACGATTATAAAAGGATTAGGGATAAATTATTTTTCTCTTAATACAGGCTGTCAGGACCCGAAATTCGAAAGCAACAGGAAAAACATTAACATCAACCATAATATTAATAAAAATAATACGGAAAATACTAATAAGTACATACATCGAAAGCAAACCAAAACATACGACCACTGTCTAAGACACTTGCATTAACTCACTTCACAACCAGTGTGTTGAGCATTTCTTTCAAACTAAAGCTGCACAAAAAGAAAACGGTTTGCATTGATTTGCCACTTGCATTGTTTCGGAATAAACCTGATAGTTGAAGATTCAGAGCTGACTACACATCAGTAGGATGGACTCTGGGCATTTGAAACTCTTTAAATCTGTCTTATAGTGTCCGCAGCCTATCTTGAGTTCGCTCCACAATGAACACAGATAATCGTTTGTATGATTTTGGTAGCAGAGTGCCTTACTGATATCCGAAATAGCTACAAAAACAATGGCGGCCGCCGATTGAAGCAACCCTCTCCTGGAAGACGTAGCCGATCATAAAATACCTGCAGGACTCAAGATACGCTGCGCACACTTTAGATGTTCGTTTTATTTATTTGACATTTTTTTGACTGAATATTATGGATGACATTATTTAATTTGCATTTTCATAAGTCACGCGACCATACTGAAATTGTTTCACCGTGATCCACGATGACGTCTAGAGTTGCCCAAATTTAAAAAAAAAAATATTATGTCTGTCTACAGTATGGTATTCTTCGCTACAGCTAGGTGTGTTTAAGATGACTCTTTCGTCACTAAGAAATTATACAAGTCTTGAAAAAGATAATCATAATAAAAAAAATGTACACATGAACCAGATGATAAATACGGTTCCAACACCTTTTTTGCTCCATGACACACTGTGCTCCCACATCCAGGAGATGTTGACAAATTATGTACAAGAACCAGAAATTACACCAGTACTCATGGCCTGGTGCATCAGTGTATAATGAAATGTGTGCCATATCCAAGTTAGAATTGAATTTAAGTAGTGACACTAGGAACACTGTACCGCTGACTGCGATGCTGAGTGGTTTTGGTGAATAATCACGTTGATTTATTAGTGGATGATACAGTGATTACAGCTTTCATATTTCCAGAAGATACCACATTTAGAACTCATTTTTTCTTAGCCATGGAATGGCTATAGAGTTCTTTTTCTTGTCGACCAATCAGATAACTGATTGACAAGTTGTTTCGTATGCCAAACTTTACAGAATCGCACTAAACAACAGTTCATTAGGGAAATGTTACTGTTAACGGTCTCGGTATGTCAACTACTAATTTGGTTTGCACTGTTTATCCAACCACTGTTGCACTAATATGTTGACAGGCAAAGGTGGGCGCATGGGCAATTTCGTGTTTCCTATTCCTCTGACAGATTGGAAGGCCATTGGAGAGGGGGACCTAGATCCTTGTGGATTTACATTAGGAGCTGCTTTATCTTTCACTGTTGTAGCATTCGTGGGAGCCTTACCTTTGAGAGGAGGTATTTTAGTGGTAGTGGCAGACTTGGGAACAAACACAGCAGGTGGTGGAGGCCTGCTTGGCCGTTTGGGAGCTGCTCCTTTTAAATCTGATTCAGCAGGAGGCACATTCTTTGGTTCGATCTTGATGCTTCTGGATTCTGCTACATTACGATCACTTTCGCTTATTAGCACTGAATTGTTTTCGTTCTTAACTTCAATAATTGGTGACTGTGAACGTGTAGGTTTGCTTGTGGCAGTATTGTCAGCGACACTACCTTTTCTTCGACTATTGTCAGTGAAACTACCTTTTCTTTGGGTATTGTCAGTGACACTAACTTTTCTTTGGGTATTGCCAGTGACACTACCTTTTCTTTGGTTATTGCCAGTGACACTACCTTTTCTTTGGGTATTGTCATCGGTGGGAGAAACTACATCCGTTGCATTGTCTATCACTGAAGAATTTTCGTTTTCCTCCTTTGGGTTCTCTAACGACGATTCCAGAGGAATGGTCTTATGAAATGGAGGAGGTGGAGGTGGCCGAAGTGGTTTTTCACCAGTCAGAATGGCTTTAATGTCGTCTTTTGTGTAGGTTACACGATTACTTTGGCGTGATCCAGCAGTAGCATAAACATCATAAAGATAACTCTGGCTAAGAGTGACTTCACCTGCAACCTCATCTTTAGAATTATCATGCAAAACCTGTGCTTGTGTTGTAGATGTTACTGTAACTTCTTGTTCTTTCTTGTTAATGCTGAGCGAAACAGACGATCGCCTTCGTTGGAGGCGTTGAGGTGGAGGTGGTTGATGAACTTGATCAGGCCCAGGTCCAGTATCCGATGCAACAAGGGGTCTTACTTGACTTCTTTGACATTCGTCTGTAGTAGAAGTAACATTCGGTAACAGTTCCATTTCAACAGTTGTGTCATGTGCTACTTCCGTGATAGCTGGTTGTTCAATATCAGCTAAGGCAGAGACTGTTATATTGTCTTTCTCATCAGCTTTCTTCTCTTCCACCTCATTACTATGCACTTCTTCCCCAGTAGACGCAACACCTGCCACATGCTCTGAATCGTTAGTCTCATTTTGATTTCCCCCTAGGGATGAAACACTAGATGCTCGCCGTATAATACGCTCAGGTGGTGGTGGCCGAAGTGGTTTTTCTCCTCTGAGAATAGCTTTAATATCATCCTTTGTGTAAGTAACACGGTCTGTTTTTTGTTGTCCTGCAGTGGTATACAGATCATGAAACCAATAACTGTGACTGATGCTTTCTTCCTCTTCTGTAGCATTTTGTGGTTGTTGTGGGCCACTGGTTGCAGCAGGTAAAATACTGCTAAGCAGAACTGGTGATCTCCTGTATGTACTAAGTGGAGGAGGTGGAGAGGGCCGAGATGGACGTATAAACTTGCCATCTTCACTTGTGCCACTCACTGACTGTGCCAAGTCCTGTAATTCAGTGGCTGTATTTTTGGCCTGAGTGTCTTTAAAACCACTGACACGTGCAGAGGCTTCATTACCCAGGTTCAAAATCTCAATCTTTTCAGAGTGTTCACTTGCATCTTTGGTTGATTGTACCTTGTCAGACGAAGTATGTGTGACACTGACATTTGCCTGAGAAGCAGAACGGGATCTTCGTAATTTGTTAAATATTGGAACACTAGATATTTTATCTAATAGGATTGATCCTCTACGTCCAGAAACATTGGAATATGGTGAAGTTGAACGTGAAGTTTTCTTTTGTCGTCCATCATCCAGGAGAGTTTGTTCAGGGAGCAAATCTGATGCTGAACCTTCTTGAGTTGGTGTCTCTATTTTACGATCTGATGCCCTAGACTGGGGAGAAGCCGAACGTGCATCGAGATTTTGAGTAATGTCACAAATCAGTGACTGGTCAATAGGTAAATCAACATGATAGTCACCTCGAGATTTCTCTTTCTTTCCTGCTTTTTTCCTAGGTTCACGAGAACATGGAACATCAGAAAGCGAACCTGACTTCTGGAGATTAAGCAAAGATGATCTCCCAAAATTGAATTCACGAGAACTAAATTCTCGTGATAACCGACGTGATAACCTTCTTACAGCCCCAACTGCTTTAGAGTAAGGTGAAGGAGAATGCGAATCTCGTTTCTGAGGCGTTTCATCTAAAAGCAATTTTTCTGGATGTAATGCTGTAGATGATGGCCCACGTGATAACCGACTAGGCATTTCTTCCTTAAGCTCAGCTGCTTTCGAATTAGGTGAGGGTGAGCGTGACTCTGGTTTCTGTAGTACAGGTGATAAAAGCGAAAGCCCAGAAGGTGATTTGTGTGGTGAAGGTTCGTTGGAAAAATTATCAGGTTTGTGCCGCCTTAACTCTGCTGATTTAAAGTATGGTGATGGAGAACGTGCCCTGCGCTTTTCTGTTAATTCATGTGAAATTATACCCGTTTCGTTTTGATATCTATCTCTTTGTAACTCATATGATGTATGATGTGGGGAAGGTGAGTGTGAGCTATGCTTTTCTGTGAATTTGCTTTGGATTACAGCTGGCTTATTTTGAGAGGTGCCTCTTCGTAATGCAGAGGATGTATGGTAGGGGGAAGGTGAGCGTGAGGTATGCTTTTCTGTTAATTCACGTGGAGTTATAGCCAGTTCATTTTGAGAGGTACTTCTTCGTAATTCTAATGATGTATGGTAAGGAGAAGGTGAGCGCGAGATGCGCTTTTCTGTTAATTCACATGGAATTACAGCCGGTTCATTTTGAGATGCACTTCTCTGTAATTCAGATGATATGAAATATGGGGAAGGGGAGTGTGAATTTTGCATTCCTGTTGATTCAAATGATGGTATGGTGTATTCACTTTGCGCAGTCATAACTTCTCTGTAAGGACTGTTTGAATTCAGCTGCGACGCATTCCGAACACTTTCAACATTTTTATCCCGTTCATGATATTCTAGAAGATTCAAGTTCAGGTCTCGGGAGCTAGAATTTCTGGCTTGCAAAACAAGGGGCAAAGGAGGTCTGGCTGGTCGTTCCCGTTTACCAAACAAACTACTGCTTATGGAAGGGGATCTTGAGGCCAATTGCTTAGGGGGAGTTAGTTCATAGGATTCAAAAGAAGTTTCAGACCCTAGAGAATATTGGGAATGAGAATGAGCATCCCGTCTATATGGTGCATTGCGTGCATTCATATGAATGGTATCGTTTTCTACATCAGAGCTCCTTCTCTGAATTACATTTTCATATTTCGGCATGAAATCTGGGATAGATGATTTAGACTGTCTGTTTTGTAAAATAAGTGGCGGTGGTGGTAGGATGGGCCGCATTTGATTACTTGAGGTGCTATATGGAGACGGAGATCTTGAATTCCTTTGGTTCCAAACTGGTTGACCATTCACTGTTTCGTAGTCTACTGGGTAACTTAGTTCCTCCTTGCTCTTTGGGGTAAAAGATGCGTAAGGTCTTTCAGCTTCACTTAGAGCTCGCAAACTCCTGGCCCCTGTAGGACTTAAAAGGGATATCCAATCTTCTTTTTCATATTTGTCTTCATCCGTAACTTTGAAGTCTGAAAATACTTTTTGGCCTTCTGCATAGAAGTCTTTAGCAAGATTTTCTTGGCTTTCTGCTTGTGTTGGTTGGTATTTAAAGGAGCTTGGGGGACTATGTTGTTTTACATTTAGAGGAGCCTGTGGAGAGGGAGATTTCCTTGCTTCATGAGAAAACGGTGAAGGGGGACGTGGTAGCTCCCTCCGAGTTTGAGATGCTGCACTAACTGGAGATGGTGATTTAGAGCCTGATTTTGGAATAGGAGACAATCTTTCTAGCGCTATACTACCATAGTTTTCAGCAGGTCTTTCAGATTCTACAGATATGTCCATGTCAATTTGCTCACTAGATGATTTGAGCTCTTGATCAGAACCATGAAAGTCCAACTCATGTACAAGAATGGTGGGAGAAGGTGACTTTTGGCGTTCTGGTAAGTCCACTACAAGTGAATTTTGATTCACTGGTGGCAACATTCTCGTGGATTCAGATGTTAGCAAGTTGAGCATTACCTCAAAATCCGGATTTATCACTTCTTCAGCAATTGTTTCTGTCTCAGCAGATTCTGTTTCCATCATTTGCTTGCGGAGATTATCTGGACTTAAAGGAGCAGGCCACTTTGCATCAACGTTCTTTAGTTTTACTCGCCGTTGTTTCACAGGAGTAGACCTTCGAGGTGATGGGGGTGTTCCACCTCCACGCTTTAGTATAGGACTAAATCCCAAATGGGAACCTAATGGAGAAGGAGGTCTGTCAAAGAGACCAAGCCCACCAGAAAGTTTTCTGCCGAACTCAGGGCTGATTAGCGGAGACAAATTTGATTTGGTTGCCCATTTCCGTTGTAGTTGTGGACTTTCCAGTGGTGAAAGTTTCCCCAGAGATTTATCAGCCGTTGTTGGTGAGGGCAAACTACTAGACCTGGCAAACCCTGCTGGTCGCTTAAGATCAAACTTAGACATTTGAAGTGGTGACAGATTTCCATTAGGGTTTAAAACAGGTTTTCTGCGTGGTGACTCAGGCGTCATAGGAGTAGGAGGTGAAAACTGTCCATTGTCGTGCTTCATCATGTCTTCATCTGGAGATAAAGAAGACTGAGAAGGCATCATTGCGTCTGACGATCTTTTTAAACGTTGATGTTTTCGCTGTGGTGGAGGACTTCCTGATGTTGCTGAATCTTCTTCATCTTGTTCGCGATGCCGACGTGACTTTCGTCGACGATGTGCTGCGTATGGGCGTTCGGCTTCATCTAAAGCTCGAAGACTTTTTGCAGCTGAAGGACTGAGCAAGGATAGCCAATCTTCTTCATCGTCTGCATCATCAGGATCATCTCTGTGGCTTTTTCGTGAAGTAGGTGGAGAAATGATAGCAAGGACGTCCTCTTCGTCTTGATGCATCACTCCTCGTCGTTGACTTGGAGGACTGAAAGGAGATGTAGCAGATTTGTCGTCCACTCTTTGTGAAGGATTGTATTCCAAAAAATGCACGTTGTCGAGACTGCGTGCATGATTCCTGTCCATACTGCCACTACGAACCATGCCTTTGGCAAGATTCAAACAACCATGGCTACCTGCAGCAAAGCGCCCTTTCGTTGCTTTGCCCTTTAAGCCTGTCGCCCACTCACTGGTCGGTGATGACTGTTGTCTTAGAAACTGATTAAGATCGGTGCCCCTATCAGCTTTGGATGATTGGAAGTCTTCATTACTTAAGCCAAGTATATCCCAAGGAGTCTTTCCCAAAGACTGCAGTGCCCCAAGTGAAGAATAGCGTTGCTCCTGTAATAAAATTAATACCATTAGCTATTAGGTGTGATACAAACATTTTATTAATTTTTAAAACATGCACCTAGCTTTTTTTCTGATTTATTACTTTCTACGTTTCGTGCTAATACCAATTCATGCATTTTAGCCTATTTACTTTAAAAATGACCACACTATCTTGCATTACTACAATCTGTGGGTGAAGAAAGAGCAAAACTACAAAAAAAAATGGGCTGGCACAGATTCATATTCACTGTCATAAAAAAATGTTGCTGCTAAGAATTACTATATATGTTTGGCAACAGAAATTTAGTTTGCTTTACTCTTTTAAGAAACTTTGGGAACACAGATATGGATCAGCATTAGGGATTCTTAACTGTCTTACAGACTAGAACCAGATAACGTGTTTCTCACTTTCAGTTATTTCTCAAGTGTAGGCTTCTATTAATTGAAACTATTAAATAAAACGTACAAACATAGGAACATTTATTATGCGTAGCAATAGGAATTAGCCATCAATTTTTGTAGAAAACACAATGAGTATCATCAGGAGGACTTCCATTACAAAGGACTAGTGTCAGAGTTCTTAACGCCATGCTCTTCATGTACACCCGGTATTATTACATTACTAGAGGAAGCCCGTGCTATGCATGGGGCCGGTCATGAATTAAGTTTACGGATACATTTCCCGGGACATGTTTCCGGCACTCTTCCCGACGACTTGTCAGATTGATCGACCACTCATGCCTGCCTCCTGTTTGCATGCACGTAGAGTGGGAGAGCGCATTTGCAATGCGAGCACGAGGAGGGGAGAAGTGATTGTTCGGTCCGACGACTTGTCAGATTGAACCTTTATTGAGTTGATCGGCCATTCATGCCTGCCTCCTGTTTCCATGCAGGTAGAGTGGGAGAGTGCATTTTCAATGCGGGCGCGAGGAGGGGAGAAGTGGTTTTCCTTTTAGCCTTTCTTTTAGCCGGCCTCCAAGATTATTATATAGATATGTCCCATTTAACTTACTTAACTAGTTTCATTTTGCAGAATCCTACTTTAGAAATAAGGGAAAGTGAAAAGCATTTCATCTGGTGCTACTTCATGAGACAATTGCAGATAAGTTAACTGATAGAATAATCCACAACGTGTCTTAAACGGGTAAAGTAAATGAAATGGCAAGCGTTGCTTTGGTGCAGTGGTGATATCCAGGAGCAAGGCAAAGAATAAAGGCGTAAGGGCGCGTTTACGCAACGACTCGACTTTGCATTCACGCAGCTTGAAGCTTGAAATCATTTTAAATTCCAACATGGCGGCTGCCAGCGCACAACGAAACCAGGCAATAATTGAGTTTAAAAGGGATTGGGAAAATTGTTTCGTCAGGAGGAAATCTTTATCCTACTGTCACGAATAATTATAAGACTGCAAGCATTTGCTCAAACGATGTCGGATTAAGGTACTCCAGGTATAGCGTAGTTACCACGGCAACGACACCTTTGCCATCGCGATTAAATTCCAGCTGCGAGAATGCAAAGGCGAGTCGTAGCGTAAATGCGCCCTTAATAGTCGAGAGCAAGTCACAGAATAAAGGTGTAAATAACGCAAACTATTCAATTTTTCGCCGATTTTCCTAGATTTGGGCAGCGGCGTAGCTGTCGAGTGCGCAGGCGGTGCAACTGCACTGGGGCCACAGTCTGCTCAGAGGGTCGGTTCTTAAGATGACATAAAACTAAGAGCAGTGTTCATACGATTTGGTCTTTGTTCTCGGTTAAATACGTATTGTTTTTTGTTACCTTACCCTACGCACGCTTTTAAAATTATGACTTTCAGTTGTTTCCTTTTTGCGAAAATTTGGAATCATTATTATTGTTCCATTCATGCGTTGTGTTGGATCATCTCAACTGCCAGTTCAGATTTAGCTATACAAAACAGTACGTACATGTACTATGACAACTAAGTAGAATTGGAGATTTATCTTAGAAATAAACTAAATATTTAAATGCAACAAACTAACGCCATGCTCGTCGCATTTTGTAGCAACTACAGTAGTGTGCTTTAAGTCGTGACCTTTAGCACTCGTTGCCCAGAGGCCCTCACCAAACTAACTACTCCACTGTGTACATGACAAAATATAATTTTTCGACCATCGGCAAATTGTATGGCTGGTAAGAACAAAATATATAAGATTGAAGCTGTTTTCTAAGTCTGCAAAAGTTAAGTGTTAAAGATACAACTCTGTTTCGCTCTAAGTAATCATAATCATATCAAAAACCAAACTGGTAAAAAGAACGCCAAGTTCCGAATGGTTCGGTCCTTCAAATTACTGATATCAACACACCAAAACATTCGCCAAGTTAATCGCACCGACTAATAGTTCAAAGGTTACATGAAAGCTATATAAACGTAGAATCATCACCTAACTTTCTGTTATCAGCCAGGTATAGTGTTGTAAATTGTTGAGGGATTTTCTTTTAAACACAAGGATAATTAATTGGAAACCAACTGCAGTGGCCGGTTGCTAAGAAATCTTCTCTCGCCATTGCAAAATTTTATTTACCCCGTAGAAGAGACCTACTTCTCCCTCCCCCCCCCCCCCCCCCCCCCCACCTCCATAATCGCTAAAAGAATGTACTTCAGATGTCTTTTGGAATCGCATTTTGAACCGATACCGTTGTAGCAAAAATGTCAGACGCAGCGACGAGGATAGATAAACTGTACCGGTTGGTGTGGCAGCTATATTTAACAACAACAGTGAACATCGTTAATCCATTTGCATGGCATCAGTAAAATTCACAGGAAACGCGACATCTGTGACCTAGTTTTTAATCACTAACTCGTCTGGCTATAGGGATCGCAGCCAATTTTTGCCTACACTTCTTAATACTACCTTCAGTATATAATAAATACAGATTCAAACCTATTTACGTTGCCTTTTGGACTTAAATGTCAGAATACCTGAGCGGAAATTGATCCCGCGACCTTTGAGGGCAATGGCCTGAGGCCTACCGCTCAGCCATACCAACACGGCCAAAAGGAAACGTCCATAGGCCGCATTTAACACACACACACACACACACATATACATAACAATCAAACACTTTCAAATCTGCACTAGAGGGGTGCAGATTGGAAAATGTTTGATTATATGTGTATGTGTGCGTGTTAAATGCGGCCTATGCGGCCTTTTGGTTAGTAAGGCTGAGCGGTAGGACTCCGGCCTTTGGCCTCAAAGGTCGTGGGTTCAGTTCCCACTCAGGCAGTCTACCATTTAAGTCCAAAAGGCAACGCAAACAGGTCTGCATCTTTATTTATTATTCACTTTTTTAGCCTATTTGGCTTTCCGTCCTGTTTATAACCTTCAGTGTATGACTGTCCTGTCGTGTTGAGTTTGTTTTATCAGTGTATAATAACAGCAATACGCGCAGCCTATATTTAAACTGTTTGCAACGTTACCGTCTGTGCTTTTCAATGACTGCATGAAACTTGTCTGGAAACATGTAGCGACCACCCTGCCATGTAATAAATGAATGTACAGAAGAAGCCAACAAGGTGTTGAATGAGAACGTTAAAGCCTCGACGTTTCGAATAAGTTCTGATTTATTTTCAAGAGGAACCCTTAACTAAAGAAACATGTAAACCCAAATCAGGTTTAAGGGCAGCCTGGAGTCAAGCCAAGAGTGCATTAAAAATCTAAAATTTAGAAAATATGTGTGTGATCCCAGACGGAACTGAGACACAGTTATAACAAAAAAAAAAAAGCAGAGGGACGAAAGGTGTGACCACTTAGGTTTGTGCCAGGAAACTGGTCACATCTTTGTCCCACTGTTTTTTTTTTTTACTTATTATGACTGTGTCCCAGTTCCGTCTGGGCTCACACACATTTTTTCTAAATTTTAGATTTTTAAATGTGCTCTTGACTTGACTCCTGGCTTCCCTCAAGCCTGATTTGTGTTTACATGTTTCTTTAGTTAAGGGTTCCTCTTGAAAATGAATCAGAAGTGATTCCAAACTTCGGGGCTCTAACGTTTACATTCAACACCTTGTTGGCTCCTTCTGTACATTATCAATTTTGGTGTTTTTTTATACTGTAATAAATTAACATTGTATATTTTCAAATTCAAACTTTTAGATTATACATTACCTTTAACAGGTACTCAGAAAGTCATCACTGCTTTCCGTAACACACAAAAATCACTACAAAAATTGTATTGCTTTCATTTTAAAACTTCATGTTACTAGGGCTGTTGGGTTTAGGATCATCCACTGTTTGTATAAATTTGTGTCTGATGATGTCCATGTGAAATGGACGAAACGTCATAACTTTTGCTGATTATTTGTTCGACGTGGCACTCGTTTGATTAAAATGTAAAACTTTTTAGTGAATTACGTGTGTCAAGGAAGGCAACAAGAGAATTTCTGATTTTATGACTGAATACAGTTTAAACATGATGGAAAGCCAAATGGGCTCGAGAAGGGTTGGAAATAAATACGGTTGGAAACCTATTGACGTTGCCTTTTGGACTTAAACGTTAGACTGCCTGAGCGGGGAATTGAACCCACGACCATTGAAACCAAATGCCGTGGTCCTACCACTGAGCCATTCTGACACTGCCTTTTAAAAGGAAACGTCCATAGGCAACATAAGATATGCACATGTTTATTTGACTACGCTTTAAGCATGTTGTTGTAGCACTTACTCGACGATAAGAGGCATCATTCGCCATGTAGTGGGGGGCACTGGCGACCGACTGGGCTCTAGAGGAGGATCTGGCTTGTTGAAGTCCAGTTATTGGTACTCCCTTGGCAATGACCATAAGATCGGCCACGCTGATTGTTCCAACAATACGTCGGGTTTTGTTGACTAGACGTAACGGCGTTGGCGGGACCGGGGTACCTTGGGGTCGTATTCCAGCCTTGGCGAGGAGTGCTTCACGATCGACGGTGTATATTTGGCGACGGGAGTGGGTAGCCACCGTACCCGAGCTTGATGCCGCTGAAGGGGGTCGCATTCGGGAAAGGGAAAAGACGCTGTCCGAACGGGGTAGGGAAAGACGGCTTTCCGACCCACTTCTTCCTCGTCCCATCCTTCCAGGGAAGCCTTGTGTCGGAGTGTGGAGGTGCGATTGGTCGGAGAAGGTCGGTTCGGTGCTCGCTGATCTCACCATGGCCGCCATGGCGATCGTCGAGTCGAGAAAACAACAGAGTTATGTCTAAATCTGGAAAAGATTGAAATACACACTAATTAGATAAAGACAAAGACAAAGAAAATAAAGTAGTCTACGTAAAAAACAACGCCAAACACCCGTCAGTCAAGATATTACCTACGTTTAACCTCTTCACAGACATCTTGCTTAAAAAGAGAAACACTGTGGCACATCAACACACGTAAAAAACAAAACAAAAAAAATCAACGTTCTTCGAAGTAAAACTAGAGCTTTTTTACTAGGCCAAACTCACAACTACATATTCCATACACAAGATTAATAATTTTCGGCGCTTGAATTGACACTTGTTCACAAAATAGATGAAAATTACAAAGAGCATGGGACCAGCCCAACTATATACAAGCTACAAGTAGTAGTTGATTTTACTTTTCACTATTTTGTGAACATGACGCCAATTCATGCGCCTAAAATTATTAATCTTGTGTATGGAATATGTATTGGTTAGTTTGGCCTAGTCAGAAGGCTCATGTTTTACCTCAGTCACTACAGTCACAAAGCCTCTTATTCGATTCAAAGTTCTAAAAAAAAAAAACGAACTATCTTCCCTACAGTCATATGAATACAGATTAGTTTGGATGCGATCCATTCACTTCGGATTCGTCTACCCCGTTTACAGCACCTTTCCCAAATAATAGACATAGATGTGGGTTAAATGTGCGCTCGATTCACGTCATTGTGATGAGCTTGCTAGTAGAGTTCAAACTCATCACTTGTGTAGAATCATGGGTTCAGAATGATCAGAATAGATTCGCTTCCAATTTACGGCACAACTTGGAGCAAGCAAGCCAGCCTACGCCTGAAGAATGAACTCTGGAATTTGAATTGGGAAGAAGACATACGTCATATTATTTTTTTTTAATGTCCAATGTACTGTCCTTGTAGGGATGCTAAAATGTGAAATTGGAAAAGATTGTCTATGGAAATCTTGCTGGGAAAGGATTTAATGGTAAAAAAAAAAGTTCTAACCTTGGTTGCAACTATTCAAAATAAATGCAGATGCAAACCTATTTATGTTGCCTTTTGGAATTATATGTCAGACTGCCTGAGCGGGGAATCGAACCCACGACCTTTGAACACAATGGCAGAGGTCCAACCGCTGAGCCATACTGACACGGCCCATAAAGACCCATAACTTTTTTTTTTATATTTGGATTGAATTTATGTGAATCTTAATACCTGGTTTTGAAAACATTTTTCGTTGTTTGGCCACTTTTGTCACTTATACACCCACCAGTAGCTCCTTCTAGCTAAAGGCTTTTGCTACTATGCAATAAACTGAATTGAATAGATTCACGGGTTCGTGGATTCGCGTGAAAGTGAAGGTGAAAGTGCTACGACGTCACGAGGGGGGCGCGGCTATGACGTCACGGGGTGGGGATATGACACCACAGGCCGGAGCTATGGCATCTTTGGGACGGGCTATGACCTCACGTGGTGTCTCTGTGTGTGTGTGTCGCTCTTAATATAGCCTCTTCCCCAACTCGTACTGGCAAAAACATTCGTAATTAGATAAACATAAATAAATACGAATAAACGACAAATATGGATGTAAAATCGTACAGCTAATTTAAAAGTTACGTAAAAATTTAGGATAATTTTAGTACTGCGTGAATTAAAAAGTTTTAATGACATTGTGTGATAGTTTCAACGGAGAAACAATCTGAGAACGCCTGCACCCTGCAGCGTATTACGTAACGAAACTGAAACAAAACAAAAGTGAGAGGCTAATGCATCACGTAAGCATAAAAGACTCGCTAATAAAAGCATGACAATACAGACGTAAAATGTAGAAATGCTTACATACACCCATAAATGTTTGTAATTGATATATTAATAAATTGATAGACTACTTCTCGCTAGATACTCTGATTAAATCCGCCTCATGAGTCCTAAGGTTATCGATCGTTCTGGAGCACTCAAGTTTTTCTCCCTTAAGCCAGCTCGAGCATGTGATCGCAATAAGCTCCCTCGCCACTTTTGGCTCGGGATTTTAATAAGTAGCCAACACATACATTCAGGAGTTTAGTGGGATCAAAAACTTTCGTGCTCCAAATATTATCGATAACTTCCTTTGCACTCGGGATATTACCTATGATAAGTAATTTGCGCGCTAAATCAGCATGAGTAAAAGTTTTATGGAAAATAAATTCGTTACAGTAAAATATCATCCCAAAGGGCGTCGACTTACTGTACGATTCCCAGCAAACCGTGTCTTAATTACCATATCCTTTCGCTGTCTTCAATGATGGTGAAAATTTCGTGGAAATGCCATCGAATAACTTTCGGATTATGCATTTCAAAATTCATGTTGTTGGTTTGCCCTTCTTTTTTTTTCCCGATAAGTTTATAGTTTGGTAGTTCAGGAGAACAAATGGAAATTAGCTAAGGCACAGAATGTTCAAATCAGGATCAACAGAGAGCAACTGTTGGAACTATATTTTCGCACCATGTTAATCCGACCCCTAGAATTACCACACAAAAAAAAAAGGGTTTAAAAAATGCAATAAATTTCTTCCTTCTAAGCTGTGTTTGACAACCGCTGTTTGGAATTCAAATGGAAAATGAGTATTGTCCAAACGAAAAATTCATGCATGAGTAAAATAAATTGTTTCTTGTTAAGACTTCTACGAATTTGATCTTATGAGTGTTTTTTCATCTTTTTTTTTTTGAATGTGTGTGCTGTTGCGTAAATAATATGCAATATTTACTTTGAAGCTATCCGTGTGTGAATGAATAAAAAGAAAAGTTTCCATTAACATGAAGCTTTATTATTTTTCTTTCGGTTGTAATAACACGAATAATAATAAAAAAAAAAAAGCTTGCATCGACTACCTGGTCGCAACCAGCCTTCTGTACAGTTCCACCACTACCAATGGTGAGGCGCACACCTCTATCACGTATTGCAACAGCTATTTCTATTATACATCTAAAAGCAGTAACCATCAGAAATGTCGGTTAAATATGTGTTAGCTTTTAAGATTTTTTTTTACATTTTAGGCGTAATTGTAAGCCTTTCGGCCTAGTTTTTACCTGCAGCTTTAATTTCGTAAGTAGCATATTACGGAAATTTGGATTGTATAGTAAGCCTAGTCATTTTCGCAACACGGTGTGTCTCCGGGCACGCAGTCATAGTGTTACAACGTAACACGCAACGTAGCCTATACTATAGATAAGTGGTAGTATAGTGAAATGACGGGAGAGACACTGTTAATGAAGCCAGCAGCGACTCGTAGCGTGATGTTGCCGTGGTAACGTGATTTTAGGCCTAATTTTAATTTTTAGGCCTAATTTTTTAACTGAAGCTTTAATTTCGTAAGTAGCAGATATGCCTAATGGAGAATTTGGTTCGACGGTAAGTCTATTCATTCACGCAACAATGGGACCATACTATATTTTAAACGAAGATAAAATCCTTTTGATTTTACGGCAGCGTGTTGTCCTTAGGATTTTAATTCGACGATCAAATGTTATTATTTAATTTAGTTACGTCGAATAAGTCAATTAGCTATAAGGAAGTAACGACGCTTTAATTAGCTATGTTATTTAACTAACTTTTGACACTGAATCTAACTTTGTAAACCGTGGTCGTCTCTATTTGGTACCGTTGCGAAGTTGAAAAAAGCGACGGACGAACGCACAAAGTCTTCTCAGCGGTACGGCTGTACAGAAGACTAAAAAGAATAGCCAGCAGGTTATAAATACAAAGGGCTGCGTTGGGAACAAGGAGTTTTAAACATCTGTTTTTTCACATGTCGGACCACGGCGGTCAACTAAGCAGTTTTAGTAACGCAAAACGCATTTACTTTAGGGAACATTTTAAGGCGCGTTTACACAACGATACCTTCTCGTTCGCCGAACGCTATTTGCTAGTCAGCCGTTATTTATTTACGTTTAGTTTCCAATTTTTGCTAAGAAAATGCAGAAATACATAAAACATTAATTGATTGTATTATAGAATAACAACAAAGAACGATAAAGAAAAAAGTGCAACAGTAATTTTACATATTGCTGCAACATTGTAGTAATTTCTCTATATTTCTAGAATTTGCTATATTCTCGCACAAAACACAGTTCATATGACGGTAGAATGAATGGCTACTCGCAGCAGGAAGTTAAAATAAAACATGGCGTCCATTTCGGGGTTATCGAATCGAAAACAAACCATCGAAAGCTGGTATTCAAAATCAATCAGTTCGCCGTCAAAAGTGGTTTTCTGGCTGTCAAAAATCGACGCTGGCATGCCGCATGCATCGTACTTCGTGTCGCGAGGCACGAGGAGAGAATTTGTGTCCGCGTCGTTGCCATGTAGACAACTCGAAAGCCGCATGCTCCAGTTAGGGCGAGAAGTAGGCATCAGATTTAGTATTAACCAAGTAAAAGTCAGTGAGTGAGAAAATGTACGTTGCGTAAACTCGTCCTTATCGGTTATTTTCCAAAACGATGACTGCCGTGTGATGGTAGCTCACGGCTTATCGGTTGGTGCGTAGAATTAAAAGCCTCTGATGCTCGAGTGTAACTATACTAATGGCCAAATTTTTATTTTAGTGCTTTGGAATAAAAATACTCCATTTTCTTGGATTGGATGACATTTTTACTGTTTCCCGATGAAGAATTTGGAGTAGTACTATAGTTTAACTTCGCTCGTCTGTAGAGCTGGTTTTTTTTTGGTCTTAGATGAAACCTGAAATACTTTAGCTTCTTCTGTGCCTCTAGATGGCATTACGCCTACCCGACTCTCCCGTACCGCTGGTGTAAAGAGATAATAGCAAATCGTTCGGAAGACAAGTGTCGCCATCTGTGATTGAATCTACAAACTGTGTAAAACGTCTATTTCTAGATTAGAAAACAAAAACGAACTCGTTTGATGCTTAAGGTAAGGTTAATTGATTCGAAGTCAAAACAGCAAAGGAACACAAATAAACTTTCCTGTAACGCGTCGGACATTGCAGTGTTGCTGTACTGTTTAGTCCACGTGAAACCTTACTGCTGTAGTTAAATGTTTTTACCATTTTTACTTTTGCACACCATAGATCAGCTAATGACTGGTGCATTCTACTTTTTCCCTCACCCTGTTTCATTTGTTTCTTGATTTGGGAGACCAGGACTCTGATCATTGGTCAGCTGCTGCTCGCTTATTCTGGGTCCCCGGTGTCCCCAGGCAAAGCGGAGAACCCCACAATTTTGTTCATTTAAGGAAGAAGCCAAAATAAAAATGAAATCACCATAGCCAAATCACTGTAAATTAATCAGACATAAAGGAAACACAAGAGGTGCTTTTAGTGCATTTTTAGTGAATCATTCTCGAATTTGTTTTGTGCATCCTTTATCACGAATATAAGAGGAAATGCCTGTGAAGTCATCCGCACTAATATTAGCTGTCTGAGAGATTTTTTTTTTCGCTTTACGTGACGTCAGTCTGTTTTCGGACGGAGTGACAATTTTCTTTTTTCCTTTTCAACGGCTCGTCATTGGTGCCAGCGTTTTAGTAGTACGATGATAAAGGCAGCACAAAGCAAAATCGAGAAAAATGATACACTAAAAACACCTACTGTGTTTCCTTTATGTCTGAATAATTCACAGTGATTTGGCTGTAGTGATTTAATTATTATTTTAACCTTCAATTTGTGTTTATTCCCTCTCCAATAACGGTAGAAACATTTCTTTTGTTTAATAATCTTCGCTGCTACGACTAATGTAGCCTTCAATGCTGGTGCGTCAAGTCTTTATTTGACTGGTGAAACAGCAGGGTGTCTGAGTTGTTATCCAGAGTTCATTGGTTCAAACCCTGGTTCCGTTACCTCAGTGAAATACAAGTCCATAATAAAGGTTCACCATTATTTTAGTGTATGATTTTAACTTTCGTGATTTTGTGTTTCGGCAAGGCTACCTGGATGTAAAGGCTTAACGTTAGAAATTGGACGCGTCGTACAATTAGCCACCGATTCTGCCACCAGTCGCGCTAATTACACCCCAAAAATGAACTGCTCTAGCATGCGGACTGAACTGTGAAAGGTACGTGTGACACGCGATACGCGGATTTTAAACTTAAAACACTGCATTGACACCAAATTATTAAAGTTTAACAACAATGGCTTCATGCTACGTACCTCTTTGTTCACTCGACGTCAAAACAAAGCCTCCGGAGGTTTAATTTCATGAATTTCAAGCAGAAGAACAACCAAGGTACGTGTGATGATACGCTACAGCGTTTTCAATTCTCATTAAAAATGTGTTAAACGATCCTTTGACGTGGCAGTAAATCATCCGAAGACTTAAAGAATAGTCACCATTACCGTAAATAATGTTCGTTTAGCGCTGCAACACCGGTAAATCTAATAATGAGATTAAGATATCACGTTTTTGTGCATCCCGCTAACACTAATCAATGCTACAATTGGGGTTTTTCGTTCTTCATGCTTTCAGTTCAGCGCAACGCTTGGACGACGCGTCTAGCATGCTACGTGAAACCGAGCGTTAAGTCTTTTACATATAGGTAGTCTTGGTTTCGGCAATCCTTATTTAGCCTAGTTTATGATACAGCGATAGTTTTCATAGTTTGCAGTGCAGGAAGTGTATGGTCACTTAATAGTAATTTGATTCTTTTGACGTGTTCCTTTAAATCTGAAAATAGATTGGTCACTTGTTCCCCGTCTGTTGCTTATTTCGGCCACCAGGCATCAACAATTCAACCCTTGAGAATCGTTCAAGCTGGCTCGCGTTCAGAAATGTCTAGGACACACACACGCGCGCGCACACACACACAGTCACGCAATGAAAGGTTGTTTCCAATTGTCAGTTGTTTACTTGTTTATATGTCAGTTGGTATGCTTGTAATCCACTCACGCTTTTACTCGCTAGTACTTATCTAAATTATTATTAAACCGTGCAAAAAAAAAAAAAATTGTTTGGTTTACAGGCGAGATTATAAGTTTCAATACTAGGCAACCAGGCAATTTATTTCACTTTTTATTTTATTTCACTTACCACATTTCTTTAACATGTAAAGCTCAAAGCTCGAAGAATATATGTAGCCCCCTAAAAAAATTAAATTTTTCAAATACGTTAGTTACGTCATCTAGTATTCAATGTTTTTTAAAAAAGTTTTTGCCAAATAACTTCTTAGGGACCGGTCATTACTTACCGCCGGGGGGGGGGGGGATTATGGGTCATGCATTTTGTGGACCCCCCCAAGGGGGGGGGGGGCTCAGAAATTTTTCAGGTCCCCTCAAGAATGGGGTGTCAAAATCATTCTGGCCAAACTGGAACAAAGAGTCATTTTTGGGCCTCAAAAATAGCACTTGCGGCAGTCAAAATTTCCCAAAATGCCTCACCCCAAGACCCTCCATGATATGAGTGTTTTACAAGGATTTGAAACTATTAGTACCAATACTGGAAGTATAGTTTTTACAAAGAACATTGTAGAACAGCCTTGGCACCTGGTTTCTTGGCTTCTTGTCTATCAGGTGCTGCCTATGTCGTGGATGCGGGTGACAAGCAAGCAATGTTTCATCATACTGATTGTATGAATATCGACAAGAGATGGGTGCAAGGAACATTCTGTAGTGCATTTTTAACCCAACGTGTCTTCTAATTAAAAACGAGACACGTTTTCTTACAACTATTGGTTACTGTCAGTGTAGAGTGCTACTTACTTAATTTGGCTACAGCACTAATCTTGGCTACAGGAAATCATCTGCAGACAGTCTCAATAGGTATACGAAAAGCGTATTTTTTTTTTGGAGGTGGGGGTCACATTATTTTTTAACCTT
>JAHWFP010241633.1:34204-60448 GCA_023313725.1 Lithobius niger
CCCCCCCCCCCCCGGCCATAAATAATGACCGGTCCCTAAGTAGCTAACTTAACGTAACTAACATATTTGCAAAATTTAATTTTTTTTTAGGGGGACTACATATTCTTTAAGCTTTGATCTGTACATGTTAAAGAAATGTGGTCAGTTAAATAAAATAAAAAGTAAAATAAATTGCATGGTTGCCTAGTGTATAATCACGTCTGTAAACCAAATAATTTTTTTTTTCTGCGGTTTAATAACAATTTATGTAAATATCAACGAGTAAAATCGTACGTGGATTACAATCATACCAACTGACATATAAACTTACATATATGTATAACTTACTTACTGGTTTCAGCTAGAGGCTTTAAATTTACACCATTGAAAAGCTCGTTTCGAGTCGGTAAAGTGGTACAATGAAATATCAAAATCGATCAAAACTTATCGAAAATGTAGTTTTCAGTTATTGGACCAAGATACAAGATAAAAATTGTTGACCCGCCAAAACTTTACGGCACCCAAACGCGTCTGAAACCAAACGTTTAGCTTCGTGCAGCCTTACTTATGGTTGAATTTAGAACGAGACAGCGTTTCCGGTGTTGGGACTGATAAGTTGCACAGACTAACGACCGCGATGAGCGCATTGAACACCAATGACGTAATTACTGAACCGTAAATTGAAAAAAAAAAAAAAAGGGTCAGGTCACGATTTTGTATGATTTCAGTTAGGATCGGGAATGTGCTCAACTATGAAAGTCCCGTCTACCATGCAAAAGGATAGTCACAATGTCAGAATTTGCGGTCATCCAATGGCTACTAAACAAACAAACTGGGAAAATAGTCCCTAGTCTTGGCTAATAGTGGTTGATCAGCAGCAAAGCTCTGCCTAGCTGTCTGCAGAAACTAATCGCGATTGAATAGGAGCCTCGACTGAATAGGAGACTGGCAAAATCCCTGTCAGTCATTGCCAGCCAGGTTATCAGTGGATACTGGATCTATTCTGTACATCATATACGGAATGAAATGCCTTTTTCCTCCCCTTCCTAGACTTTTTTTAACGTTGTAAAGTCTAGTAAGATTCAACATTTCCCTGGTTCGTTTTTATGAGCATTGTTTTACTTCAGGTGACGTGAGATCCCACGAACTTTTTTTAAAAGAAGCTCATGACGTATGTCACTTGTCTGCCACTAGGTGGCAGTATCAATTGTCTATGATTAACCTGGAAAAAAAGGTCGATATGAAAGAAAAATGTTGATAAAAGAGCCAAGGTGAAGAATTTTTTTATTTTAATCCTGGAACTTTCCTAACTAATCAAACATTTTTTTTTTTGCTCGCGTTAGAAAAAAAATGGAAATAGTTGAATTAACCACCTTTTCAACAGGTAAGGTTGTCTCGGGTCCGAGAAGGACAATTTTGCTAGGAAATACCTAGGCTCTTGAAAACAGATATGGAGAGATACAAACACCTTCAAAAAATGCACCTACACCTTTAAATAAACAAAACAACAAATTAGAATTAAAGACGGTAAAGCCAAAGACTCACAAGAAATAACTAAATACAGATGCAAACATATCTACGTTGCCTTTTGGACTTATACGTCAGACTGCCTGAGTGGGGAATCAAACCCAGGACATTTGAAACCAAAGGCCAAGGTCTTACCGCTGAGCCAGACTGAGCCAGGCCGTGTCGGTCTGGCTCAGCGGTAGGACCTTGGCCTTTGGTTTAAAAGGTCCTGGGTTCGATTCCCCGCTCAGGCAGTCTGACATATAAGTCCAAAAGGCAACTTAAATAGGTTTGCATCTGTATTTAGTAACAAAATAGAAGATTCCAACCTAGAGTCCACACTGTCCCACCCCTCCCACTTCGGTCAGCGACCACTTCGACACGTGTATAGTAAACCATAATGATATCTCGCGCAACCTCCCATGTTACATCAGAAGGCTTTACAAACTCAGGACGGCAAACTTCTACCTTTTAAATACACTACTCGGCACTGTTCTTAATCACGCAACCAACCAACCAATCAACAGTTTTCGAATCGAAATTGGAAACTGGTCGTTCTTACCTTATCGGTAATCATCCATAACACAACAACAAGTGAAAGGGTGAAACTCAGAGAGAATCATCTTCGCTCTGCATTTTCTCTGCCTCAGTCCAGATTTACCTCAGCTATTTATAATCCAGCCCTCCAAACCTACTTTCTCGGTGGCAAACACGGGGCACAACATTTATGCAACCATCACATAAATTCAACAACTGATTTTCCCCTCGTAGGAATTAGGGAATTCGCTCGACATTAATAACAGATTTACGAGGCACACATTAATGAGGAGGAGTTTTTTTTTTTTTTAAAGCAGAAACACTAAAACTCACAGGCAGGTGAATGAGAAGCACAGCATCCGGTAGAGTCACCATCGTGGTATTAGGCGTTCACACTGCCAACTGGTGGATGCAAGGAAAACTAAAGTTCTACCTCTGCAAGTTTGTTGCTTACAGTATTGTAAGGCAGCTGGCTTGTTTTAGAGCAAGGCCGTCTGGTGACTGTGAGGTGTGGATGTTGCAATCACGAACATACCAGACCCGTGACGTTACATTCCCGTCTTTCGTTGTTACCTGCTATACGTTTACCTGTGACTTTGTGTTATCTGGGGATGACGCTAAACTTTTCCAAATCTAAACTATGAGGGATGACTGTCGTTTCCGGTACGGAAAAAGAAATAGGTTTAAGATGAAAAATATAAAAATAAAAAGATCGTCGCCGGTGACCTTGTTTCTTAGCAGCACGTTTTGGAAAGACGCCAGTGAGTTGGTCTGTCTTTCTGTGTAGGCTACAGACGTCAGCGCAATTTTTATTTCGTCATGGATTAAGCAGTCTCTGAAGAAGAAAAAGTTCGCTGTGTATAACTGAACGAATGGTTGGGAGGGGAGGGGAGGAGGATGGGGTAACCTTAGCTTCCCTGCCTGCATACTTGAATGGTTTCTTTTCTTTATTTTTTTCCCCCTTTTTCTTTTTATTCCCAGTTATCTTGTTGGCATACAAATTCCCTCTCTTTCCTCCTCAATACACTTTGTGTTACGCGATTAGTTTCGTACAAAAAAAGCTTCGGTACCGAACGAAAGAAGTAGGGAAGCGAGTAAAAATAATACGATAAAATGCACGCGCCCGCGTGAGAAGCCCGTCGTGCGCTGACATAAAATAAAATAAATAAAATTTTTAAAAAAGTTCGAGACACTAAGGTTTTTAAAGATGCTAGGATTTCAAACTTTTGCGCAAATCCGTTTAGAAGTTTTTTGTATGTTTTTTTTTTTTTTTTTACCCTTGGCTTTCAGTCTCGTTCATTGTCGTTTTGTTCAGCGCAGTTGTCCCAATCTGGTTTACAGGCTCTTAACTTCTCAAATATACCGCCGCTAAAATACGAAAGTAGTGTTGATTTAAAACAAATTCTAAGGTTCTTTTTGTGTTAAATCGTTCGAGAAAATGAAGTGCAAAACACAACAATTCAAAGCACCAATAGACTGAAGCACGACAGCACTATACAGCACTCCAGACCATAGAACTAAGGGGGGGGGGGGTGAAGAATCGTAGTAAGCAAGGATAATCGAAGTGGTAAACGGCAAAAATATTCAGAGGGGGAAAAATCCAGTATAATTATTTTTATTTGCATATTTTTTTATCCTATTATTATTATTTTAATGTAAGGCGATCCTGCACTTCGTCGCAGAGCTACGAAACTAAAGTAAAATAATCCATAGAAACAAATGCGCGCCAAGCGCAACTCTCCACAGTTCTGATTGCGTACTGCCAGAGTTTTGTTGTTCATATATTCCGGCAGTGAGTTTCTCGCAGTTTCCACTGAGGAGGCTTTGAGGAGACAGCACAAAACGAGGCCCCCCACACTTCAGACTGCGGGTACATTAAGGAATTATGCAATTATCATTTGAACTAATGGCTTCGCTACGGTACCGATTTAACTGAAGCATACAGTAATAACAATGAGTATTAATAAAACTAATTCACAAAAAATTCCGAGGGCATCGATTTACTTTTTGATTGCGGTAGAAAATGGAAAAAGGCTAATTTAAAATTAGTCCTTTCCCCCGCTTCCCCTCCCCAACTTCCCCATTTGTCTCTTGGCGTGTTACACTGAGGTAAACTTAGTGGGACCTTACCTTTTATGCTGTTATTGGTGATATCTCAACATGATGTTGTTTGATACAACCTTTCTTGACCTTTTAGGTCGCGCTCCAGAAGGTTGTTAAAAAAGCTTAATGAACAGTTTACGTTTTTTTTTAATTGTACTAAGCAATGTGTAGTTTTTCAAGTAATACAACAGTAATTATTCTGCCAAGATTGAATTATTCGGATACGAAGGAGCGATTGTACTTCGTACACCAGACAAAGCTCTTTGAGTGCTATATTGCATATCAACGTAGAATTTTTCATAACTTTCGCATGAGACAGAGACAGGCGTACGACTTCCACTGTTAAAAAAAAAAATATATGAGCCCTTAGACTATCAAATAGGTGGATTTTTTTTTGGGGGGGGGGGGGAGAACGGGGGGCGGAGGAATACCATCTGGATAAACAGACATTGTGTAGTTAGTTTCTTGCGGTATCGTTTCTTTCCAGTTTCGTGTTAGTTTATTGCAAATTTAATATTAGTAGAGTTAATGGTAGTTTAATGTTAATGTAAGTTGTTTTGCTAGTTTCACGGTAGTTTGAATGCAATTTATTTGTTAGCGTTTTGTAAGTCCATTGTTAATTTTAGATTGTAGTTGTCTTGCTTTAGTTTCGTACGGGTTTTATGTTTTTACTACCACTGTCGTTATGGGGCCGATATCACTGCTTTGCAAGGCGGAGAATTTTTAGAAATTTGGTATTTCTTGGTACTCTTGTTTGTTTTGGATGGACGTCACTGCTTTTCAAGGAAGAACCTTTTAGAAACTTGGTGTTTCGTATCACTTACCCTTGTTCATTTTTGGTGGACATCACTGCTTTGCAAGGTAAAGACTTTTGAGAAACTTGGGTGTTGTTGATATTAGTGGATATCCTTTGATATCTTTGATCCCAAACACGTACGAAGAAATTAAATTCGTAGAAAGCATGTGCAAAGCAGTTTTACGCCTTTAAAACTCGACAGCGAGTAGTTGTAATGACATTCCACCATACAAATTTCAAAAAACGTTCAATTTTACAGTCAGAAATGTGAGTTTTTTTTTTAAATCCTACATTTAATGAGGAAACAGAATGTTTAGTGTGCCTGTTGATGTCTTGATTTTATACGCTGTGATTTAATCTTTACAGGATCCCATTTTTCGAGCTACCGACGCATCTCACTGCGGATGTCGTGTTCGTTCCCGCGAAGCCACGTGGTGAATAGTTGGGGCTGGCTATAAAAGCCTGCATATACGAAATAAATACGACTGTCTATCGTATTGTAGTCAATTGTTATTAGATTTTGAAGGCAATGTTTGACACCAATTGTCATCATCTTTTGCGGCTTTAACAATTTTTTTTTTACATTGTTGCGCTGGTTACTCTCCTGCTGCACTCTCCTGCTTGTATGTACATAGTGGTAGGGATCGTCTGCATCCCATACAGTGGTTGGGGTGCATGGCTTGTTGTTTGGATTTGTGTCTGAGCTTCATTATAATTTGCCTATAAGCTTTAGAGTGAGCGCATGTCTTCGGGCCAGGGCTCCATTAAAGTATTCATTCATTCCTGCTGCTCTTTTTCTACCTTAGCAAATTATGATGTTGTTATAGGTTCTGTTTTGACAAACATTTTGAACACATTGTTGCAGAGGCCAGCTGTTTTGTTTCTATTCAGTTGCTCAATTACAAATAGAAGCCCCTTAATTCGACCTGAATACGGTTTCCAGGTTTTGGGTACCACTTTTTTTAAAGATCGAAAAAGCCTGAAGAATGTTCACCGAAGAAATTCAGTTCTTTGGGTTCCCTTTCGTACGATCAGTACCTTAAGTTTCTTAAACTTCGTTAGCTTGAATGTAGATGCAAGCGTGCTGGACTCATCATGACGTATAGGATTATTCGAGGCAGTGATGCAAATATTCCTAATAATTTTTTGAACTATTCCGCGCCCATATGACTTCGAGAGGTCCATCAGATGAATTTCGTATTTTCAACCCTCATATTAGTTTGGTCCGCAGTGCCACTTTACAAATCGATTGTGCAGCTTTGCAACTTTGAAAGTTGGCTTCGATGTTTTATTCGGACCAGACTTTGTATGCCAAACTGATTAATTTTCTTAAATTACTGGAGGCTACTCCAACACTTTGTATTATTGGGTGCTTGTTTATTGGAAAGAAAAAATGTTCTGTTGATTTCATTAATGTTACTGTTGGTTATTGTTGCTTGACTGATGGTTTAACATTCAGAATATGTTGTTTATTGAGATGTATAGTATTCCTGTTTAGTTCGTTGTGGGAACAGTCAATTTCCGATTAACGGAAACTAATTGTTAACCTTTTTGTAGATAAATAAGTAGGGTTAACTGAAAAATGAGAACGTGATCTGTATGACAAGTCTCATAAGAATTATTTTCATCAAATAGGGACGTTTCTGTGGCCTTTTAAGCACCATACCCAGCTGAGCGGATATAGTTTACACAATTCATGTCTTTAAGGACTCTGCTACGTACTTGATCAACTTAATGCATACGCCTTAAATTTTTAATAAAAATTCAGTTTAGTCTAATCGACTTATATTAGTCACAAGTTTTTTTCTGAGAACGTAGACTGATAGATACCACTCCCAACGGAAAAGTAGCGAGCTTTATCTTAAGCTAATGAATAGATCAAACTTGTATGAATAGAAATTTTGCTAATTCGCTCGTCAATTTCTTAGCAAGATTGCAGAAAATGTAGCATTTTGACAGATAGCTGATAGCAGCTTAACCTCTGTAGCCAACCCACAGTAGAACAAGAGCTGATAACTCGTGGGTAACAGGAAAATACCCATATACCTTTAGACGAATCCAGATCAGGTAGGAACATCAACTCTTGCCAAGACTCGAATACAGGTCAGATAGACACATCAATCGTCAGTAAAGAATTGAATCCAGCTCAATCATCAACCAGAAACATCAAATCAGAGACATCAACCCTAGCCAAGAATAGAACCCAGATCAGATAAAAACATCAGCCTTCAGTCAAGATTTGAATGCAGTTCACAAGAAACATCAACCCTAGTGATGTTTCTATGTGAGCTGGATTCAAATCTTGACTCAGGGCTAATGTATCTGACCCAACTGATCACAGTCCACAGCTAAAGGGCCTAACAGCGTCCAGAATCAACATGACGTGCTCTACAACTGACGTTAGAAGAGTTGAGACTCATGGAGAAGAAGAAAGGAAAAGGGATACAAGACGGATATCCGAAGGAGGGTGTGACGTCATGATGCACATTTGGTAACAATACAGAAAGCTCAAATGAGCGGTAAAATGCCAAGTCGGTAACAATAAAGTAAGAAGAAAAGAGCAGACAGTAATCGTAAAGGACAACAATGATGCAAACGGGTGGCAGAGTCGGGCAACAATTTAGTGAATTGTTTCATAGCTTGGGCCGAAGACTTTAAGGAACATTGTTGCTACGTTAATTCTCAAAGGGTTCAATGGGTTTTAGCGAGCATTAACTGCTTTTGGTCGTCCGCTTGACGAAGCCATTTAAGGCCCTATGTCTCACAACTACGATGCAGCAATCAAAATATGACGCTCACTATTTCAATCAAAGGTGATCCGGATTCAATTCTGTTCTATTTTATTCGAATTGAATCCAGATCAAACAGAAGCATCAACCATAGTCAAGAATCGAAGCCAGCTCAGATAGAAACAACAACCCTCAGTCAAGAATCAAGTGTTGACCAGAGTAGAAATATCAACTCTAGTCAAAAAACGAAGTTAGTTCACATACAAGCATCAACCCTACTAAAGAATCGAATCCAGATTAAATAGAAACATCAACCCAAAGTAAGTAAAATTAAATAATTTTACTTACTGATATTTTGACATCAGTTATTCTTTTTACATTTGCAGTGCCATCCTCAGAGGGAACTATGGGTTGAAGATTCGATCATCTCAGCTGGATTCGACTCTTGACTAGGCTTCATTAGCCATATTTGTAGGCTATCTGGCTAAGAATTACCTCAAAGTTACGCATTCTTTTCGACACTTACGAGTGTTGAGCAGTTCAGCCCTTGGCTCTGTACATCTCTAAACCTTGTTTGTTTGTATACTGTGGTATAGTACTGCAATAAACAGTAATATTGTGACCAGACATAACAGTCCCTGTTATACCATATATCTCCGTTTGTGGCAATGATCTTTTTTTAATAACTAGTGTTACACACATCCAATGAGACAATGGTCGAGTGTCTGTTGAAATAATCGCGTACGGGCCAGTCCGACTCCGTGCAACGATGGTTTCCGCACTTTTCTCCTATACCTTAAGCTAGGGCCTTAGTGGGCCTCTTTACCTTGATGCTATGGCTCCATGTTATGTATTCTGTATACACTGTATCTTTATTAATGTATTCCAGTTGTGCTATGTACTCTGATGTATGGTCCAGTCCCTGGACATCAATGGTCAGTATGGCACTGGCCTTGCCTACCCCTAGGGGTAGCTGCTAGCAGAGATGGTTCATGAGATTACCAGGATATAGTACAGGAAGTACCTTGCACCACCTGTGTTGGGTACTGGCTGCAGCTCAAGGTACTTAAGGCCCTGCAACCCCCTTCAGACTCACTCTGGGAGTCAGTCCCCAAACCAGCTACAACTCTTCCAGCTGCCACTCTGCTAGAAGCCCTGACTACAGCATCCTTGAACCACTGGACAACATCTCCTAAGGATAGACCGCGTTGCCCTGGAATAAACCCTGAATTCATCATCCTTTCTGGCGTTCTCCTTGAACCGGGCATAGTGGGATTACATCCGCTCGTGAAATAATGAATTTACAATTAAATAATGAATTTAAAAATTAAAATGTACAATCAACAGGATGTAAACAATGACATTTCAATCATGCACACAGCTAGCCAGTTACGTATCTCAGGGGTCTCATTTCAAACATACGCACAGTCATCATTAGCATTTCAATTGTATAGATTGGCCTACCGCACCAAAGGCGGGGTCTCGGACAGTCTCGCGGGTGCAAACTAGCATACTGTGACAAAAACATTCTGCCGTGTAATTCAATGAGTTGACCCGTTTTAGTCTGTCTTTGGGTACTGAAATGTTCTTAGAGTTCTAGAATGTCCTACTTTTTCATGTAAGGCTCCTTTAGTCCTACCAGGAGTACAAGTCAGTCCTAGCAGGTCTAGGGCCGATTCTAAGCTCACGAACTTTCTTTGCAATTGCACAGTAGCCAGATTTGAATCAGCGTCCAGATGGTCTCTAATAATGCACTCAACTGCTTTTGCTCATTTTGTTCGTGAAGCTCGCGTTGAGCGTGGGACTTACACTCGGCCGGGCTTCTTCTTGGGTTAACTATAAGTTACAGAACGCAAGTTTCAATATCATTCAACATAATCTATACTACAGACAAAAACGTCAAGTGTGCCGTAAAAAAGGGGTTATATGATTGAATTTTCACTTGTTAAAATGTACACGGATAAAAATTGATGATTTTTAATTGAAATAATCAAATGTACAATTGAGAAAATTGCATCTGTTTAAGTGCTGTTGTGTTTTACGTTTTAAATATATGGTTCGTAAAGCACAACAGCACTTAAACAGCACAACAGCATGGTGGTTATGGCGGTTTTACGGTTATGGCGTCGCGTTACAAAGGTTTATGCATGCATTCGATTGTTGCTGGCCAATTTGAAACAATTAAAGTCAGCTATGAAAGTCTGCATCTGCGAAATAAATACGCAATTCTATCGTTTTTAGCTGCCAATTCTGAGGCCTCGAAATTAACAACGCAGCGTTTAGTTGAAACACTGTGCTTTCAAAGGGTTTCAAAGCACTTAACGAGAGTTAACTACTTCTGGTCATCTGCCCGAAGCCCTAAGGCCTGATGCTTTCACTTATATATTTATTGAGAGCCGTGGCCCGGAGCCGTACGCCCTGCTTAGTACAAAACACTAAATGCAAAATACCAAACACAGAATACCAAGAATACACAGAATACAGACACCAAGTGCCGCACACTAATAACCGCCACACTAATGCCACATCACGATCCAGCTGCTCGTCTCCTCTCCCGCCCACCAAGGGAAAGTTCCGGTGGGCAACACTCACAGAACACATCACGGTGAGCCTCACAACTCTCACCAAGCTGCTCCACACAAACCACCCAAACTACCGCCCATGCTCTCCGCTGCACACAAGTCACTCCTCGCCCGCCTTCTCTCTCCCATTTAGGGAAAGTTCCAGCGGGCTTGGCACGGCACATCTTCACTTTGCTTCCACTTTTCTGCTCACGCTTCGCCCACACTCCGGGCTGGAAGAGATCATGGTGAGAGAACAGGACACTAACACTGAACTACACACCCACCCCTGCCACACGACAAAACTTCGCAACAAGCTTCAGCCTTACGTAGGATTGGCGATCATTCTTCGAAGACAGCAGTTCAGCATTGCTGAACCCTTTCAGCATCCAAGGGGCTAACAATAACCGCGCTGTCGCATACCTCCCGCAGTGCCAAAGGACATGCTCCTGAGTCTCGTCTACACCGCACCGCAGGCATGCCGGTGTACTCGTCCACCCGAACAGGAACCTGTGCGAACGCAGAAGCGTATGGCCCACCTGAAGCCTGGTTACTACCCTGGCTTCCGCAAACGTCAATCTGTCAATGCACGATTTCACCCCACATTCCGGATGCAGCTTGTAAAAGTTACGCGCCTCTCCCGCTCCTTCCCAATCCCGCTGCTACAACATTGTGGCCCAAATTCGCACTAGAGGCTTATGCATCCGCGCTGACAGAACGGGGACAACAGACTGGCATTCCTCCACCAACGCCTCTCACGCAAGGCCATCCGCCTGCTCATTCCCTGCGTTGCCGCTGTGCCCCTTAACCCACCTGAACCCCACACAGCTATGCCTCTTAATGGCCCAGAACTTCCAAAGAATGGTGTAAACCAAAGGGTCCTGCACCTTGAGCTCCTCACATGCCCTCTGTAGAAGCCTGAAGCCTGCCAGAGAATCTGTGTTGAGAGTAAAGGAGGGCAACTGTAATTCGCCGGCGACATCAAGTGCCACAGAGATAGCAAGTAGCTCACAGAGCATACTTGACGTCACTGCTTCCACTCGTCTTCGCACCACCACCTTCAACGACGGGACAACTACTGCCAGGCCCTCAACCTGTCTGCTGGCATCGTAGGAGGCATCGCAAAATACCTCACAGTCCGAAGCAGCAGGACGAAATACACATTGCAGCCCCGGGCACCAGCTCCATGGACTGAGCGTCCTTGCATTGGCAACCGGCAGCCCATCTCCTGCGACTTGCTATAGCCACGTTACACCCACACCCGCTACCCCTAAGATACTTCTTACTTTCTCATTTAACCGCTCATAATCTTCCAAAATCTTCCCTACCGGGTCGCGCGGACCACGGCTGACGTTGGGTAAACAGAATGCAACAAGCGGCTCCCGGGCCCTGTACTCAACTGGCATTTCTCTACATTCCACCCAAAGCGCTTTGACTGGAGTGGAAGCAATGCACCCTGTCACCGCCCGTAAACACACATTGACCGCTTCATTTCATTTATTAAGAGCCGTGGCCCGTAGCCGTACGCCCCATCTACCCTATACAGAAATATTTTACCACACCATCACACCACACCGTCGCATGCAATACAATGCCCCAATAATGCACAACACGGAACACAAAAACAACACGAGAGCAACAAACAAATAAAACAAACAAACAAACAAACAAACAAACAAACAAACAAACAAACAAACAAACAAACAAACAAACAACAAACAAACAAACAACAACAAACAACAAACAAATAAGTATGACAAATGACCGCTTCATTTTACCGTTCAACAATCAACTTTTTAGCAAAGCCATACCACGTGCACGAAGAATGAATCTGGAGTTTGCTGAGTGGCATTGTTCCCTAAATCAAAGGGTTTTAGCGAGCGTTAACCGCACCCGGTCATCTGCCCGACGAAGCCCTAAGGCCCTATGTCTGCAACACCCGGAATGGATTCTCAGGATACAAATACAATGGTTAAAACAATGTAAAACAATCAAAATGATCGTTTAGGGTCCCGTAATTCCAGAATGGATCGACCAATCGAAAAAGTGGTTCCTGTAAGGTTGAAGCCCAGGGAAATTTCTGGCTCAGATCATGTTTCAGATTTTAGGTAGGTGTAGTAGCTTTTTTATGAAACCGTGTCAGCCAAGAACAAGAACAACAACAACAAGAAGTGAACAGTTTTTTTTTAATTTACGTGTGGCTCCCTACGTTTACTCTTGCACGGAATTGAATAAAAATTGGTTTAAAGTTGGGAAAAGTTGCTATCTACTATCTGGCCAAGTTTGGGCGAGTCTTAGTGGAGAGAGGACTTCAATCATATACAGTATATACACGGCTATCGCCGTGTATGATAACTAAGATCATAGTTTTATTTGTTTCTTTGTGTGTCCTCAGTGGGAATCTAGATAATCCTTATTCTGTTGAAGTCCGCAGTGGGAATTTCGATAATATTTATTCTTATTGAAGTCCGTATGGTTGGGCGACTGGGCGGTGAGTGTCTGCTAACGGTGGTGTTTAATTTGCAAGGACCTTCAACAATAATTGGTAGATGTAATGACGTCATAGTATTTTCATGCAAACTGTAAACCCTGGGCGACTGCTAACGGTGGTGCTTAATTTTGATAACCGTTTGTAAGCACCTTCAGCAATAACTGGCATATGCAGTAACGTCACAAACGGAAAATCACAACAATGCTATATAAAACCGGCATGTAAGCGGGACTGCATGCCCTAGTAACTACAAAAAGTTAAAAAAAAAAATTTTTCAATTATAGTAGCTTTGTCGGGAATGCTTTTTTTTTCTTAACACTTTACTGCCCATGCCAAAGAGGATGCAATTTTTTAAAGCATGCTTTCGTTGGTCACGGAATTCGAACTGACGTTCTCTTGGTTTCTAGACGGGGACGCTAACCACGGGGCTGTGCTTGCTCACCTTGCTTGAGGGGGTCCTCCCTCACAAAGCTCGCGATGCGCGTTGGGACTAACCTTTACTGGTTTTGAAGCCGTCCACGTACAGTACGCAGAACTCGCCAGTAAAGCCTTAAACAGCAACTGGACGTTGATCTCCTGAATATTACAGTTTTACAATATAGGCGTGTCCTATCAAACACCACAACGCCGTGATATTAGAAAACGTAGTAGCGAAACTCCTGTCGCACAAAGCGTAGTTTATTTCGCACAGCCGTTCCCTGCGAAGTAATTAAACGATTGGGTTGAGCCGAGAGGGTCCTATTATACTGTACGAAAGGTTTTATCCCACTCCCTCTTGGTATTTTACTCCCAAATGAACTCGGTCCGATTAGTGGAATAATGAACGGTTGGGACTAAAGCCCTTCGTTTTCACTGAATGGGGTGTTGGCCGGGGGAGGGGAAAGAGACGATGGCAAATAGTGCTAAGTGCTGGGCCATGCATCCAAGCCTGCAGGCTTCAAGAGCGAACAATAAATTCTTGTGACTAATGTGCCGCATCATTCTATTTGTGCACTTTTAATCGCTTTGTTTTAAGGGGAACATCCCTGGGACTTTAGAATCATATGATGGGAGAACAGAGGAGTGGGGGAAAAGAGAACGGTAAGGAGGGTGAGTTTCGTCACGTCACGACACGATTTTGAAAAATTAAATTGTAAAATTTAATTAACAAAAAAAACTGAGAGGTATATAAAGCGCTACGAAATGTAAAAATAAAACTCAGCTGAACCCATTAAAATGCATAAAATTAATAATTTTCACATCACACTTCGTAGAAATGAAAGTGTGGTTTTTTTCCAAGGTGGTGGTGTGAGGACAAACGACTCACGGTTGGTTTTCTAACGTCTTTATACTGCATATATTAATAACAATTCATGCTCGAACCTTCGTGCACTGCGGTCAGTGGCTTCTTACAACCAACAACTATATCTGCGCGCTCACAAGTAAACGCTGCCGCTTACGATAACACTAGAAGGTGTGCGCCCAAGGCATGCAGTGGCGGCGTGCGCACCCTTACGGTACCCCCCCCCCTCCCCCGGCACCCCCTCACAGTTTTCTGGTGGTGAAGGATACCTTCAAGTGACTTTTGTTGTCTCTCTCATACGTCGTCTTCTTCCCTATTTCGAACGCACAGCACTCGTTATTCAAATCATGAACGTTTCCCTGTTTTTATCGTGCAGGAATTTTGACACATTATTCTCAAGTTTTTAACAGTAAAACTCGTAAGCCGGCCGTTTTTAATTGTATTCTAATATAGGTACGACCTGCGCAGGGAGTGATTTCATTTCTCTGATTTAGTGAAGCCCACTAAAACACCGCTTATTTGTTCCATGCCTAAGCTAGGTACAACTTTAGGAGAGAGAATGCAGGTGCCGATGCATTTAGTGCAACCATTCCACAGTTTAATTTCAGCAGACTACTCGTCTGAAATTTTTTTAGGGGGTTGGGGTTGGGGTTAGGAGAAGCTACCCTGTCGGAGGACGTAGGATATGTATGGGTACCTGATAGAGGCCCTAGAAGGGCATCGTGAATGCTTATTGCTTACCCATTGCCCTAAAAAAGTAATTGCGAGACATTACCAAAGTAAAGACGGGATTTATTCCCGTTTCAGGAACACAAAACGTTAAGGGTTACATTACCTACATTCTAATTATTTAGGTCTAAAAGTTAGGCCAACCTTCTCGGTCGGCAGCTAGTGAGGAAGTAACTTCCAGGTGGAAAAACGTTACTTCCCTAGCAACAGGTTCAAAGTTCTGGTTGTGAACATCTGCCCATGTGCAGATGTTTCCACATGCTGGCACTGAACTATTGGCCACTGCTAGCTGCTGCCTTAAGAGTGCTCTTCTCTCTCCAACAGTACCTACTCGCTCCCCCCCCCCCCAACCCCCCACACTCACCCCGTAGCAGTGGAGTCCTGATTTGCATTCGTCTTAATACACTGGCTTGAATTAGGTTTCGATCATTAATTTCACTTTAACCTCCACAAAACCTTATTTCTTCACGCCGGAACGCATTCCTATGTGATTATAAGTTTGATGATTAATTTGTACTTGAGTCGTTAGCGATAGGTCGAGGACATCATCTGTAATAATCTAGACAACAAAAGCAATAAAACCGAACTAGAAGAGTAGGAGTTGGAAGAGGAGGAAGTGCCGTGAAGGGTATATTGTCGATGATCTGTTATAATTTTTTTTTTGCAAGGTAGCAATGAATAAGGCCGAGAACATTCATTCTTTGCACGGTAGCAAAGAAAGGAAAGGGGAGCGTTTATAGCAGGATGACTGGTATTGTCGATGCTTTGTAATAACAAACCATAGTGTTAATGATATGCATCGTCTTCGTATGTCTTCTAAGTTTTGAATTTACGTTGGTGAAATTCGAGCAAACAAACTGACAAAACGGCTTTTCTATGGGTCTCTACAAACAGCACTAGCGATACAAAAAAAAAAGAGTAAAATTAAGGGAAAATGAGTTAATTCAGACGTTGCTGACCTTTGATGTCCTGGGACACAAGGACTGAGCAAAAACGGCTGCTATCTTGAACGCATTGTGTTAAAAATTGTTCCCCATTGAAACTATCGACCTTGCCTGTTGAAATTCGGGCAAAGAAGCTGATCTCACCTAACAAAACAGCTTTGCTACGCTTTTCAACGCTTTTCTGCAAACAGCAGTGCCAGTGCCAAAATAGTCAAATTAAGGGAAAAGGTTAATTCAGACCAGAGATGGAAGTGGATCACTTTTTCCGACCCATGATCCATCTGACCCGCTCGAGCCCTGAGCCTCGACTCACCCGATAAAAAACAACAAAATATGGCTCACCGTTTGACCCATCCCACGCTATGAAAAAAAAAAACAATACAGTATGGCGAATGCATGCAATGTTATTTCAAACAGTCCAATTTAAAGAAACAACACAGTGTTACAATAACCTGCTGCAAAAAATATGCTCTACGTACCGTTCATTTATTTAAATCTAAAAAAAAACAATAAATAAACAATATTTTGGGTAGGTAGGTGAACGGTCTTGACCCATGACCCACTTGACCCACGATAAAAATGTGACCCATTTGACCCGCTGACCCACTAACCAATGAGTCAGTTCCATTCTGATTCCGACGGTGTCCTGGGCGTGACCTGAGATACAAAGACTGAGTGAAAGTGACTGCTCTCTGGCATCGTATTGCGTTAAAAATTGTTCCACCGTGAAATTATCGACCCTGCCTGGTGAAATTCGGACAAGGAAACTGATCTCACCTAACAAAACGGCTTTTCTCTACTTTTCTACAACAGCACTGGCGGTGCAAAAAGTGTCAAATTAAGTAAAAACTACGTGTTATGATATACATCACTTGAGTGTGATTTACGGGTATACAAATATTGAATTTACGTTTTTAACAAGTAAGTAAATTTTATTAATCAGATTGCTGTCCTGCGATGTCCTGGGATACAAAGGGCACTGCCTAAATTTCGTTGGAGCTAGCTAAACCGGCATAAATTTGACCAAGCTCTACAAGATATCTCTTGATTTAGACAATACTGTCCTGGGATGCTCAGAATATCAAAATGTCCCCCATACTTAATGACCTGGGATGCGTAATTTCGTTAGAACCAGCTAGACCGGCGGAATTTTACTATCTGTATAATAAAAATGTAGAAATCAAGACTACTTTTAAAAAGTGCTATTTTATTATTATTTTTTTTAATTTTTTTTTAATTTTAGGGAGCACGAACCCAAACTGGGTTATCTGCTCTACGACGACATTTTCTTTGATTGATTGATTTCGAGGATGGCAGCCGTATACAGGTCATCTGTCCTACAAACCAGAACATGCACAAATTACATATGCCAACTTATTTTAATGTAAGAATACAATAATCGCATTATAACGATCATGTTAAACTTGTCGTGCACGACGCTTATCATTGCTACCTTGCAATGACCTTTGTAAATTAAAACAAAACACTGATGAGGCATTGTCGGCGGTTTACTTTCTGCCTCTCCCCAAAAAAAAAAATACCAACGCCACCGGGCTAAAGGGTCGAGATCGGGGTCGCTGATTGAGTGAGCGAAGCGAACAAACATCAGCGTTTGTAAGCCTGCAAACGCAAACATTTGCTTGGTTGGGTTTCCATTGAGCGTCTAAAGCCCTAACCAAACAGAAGAAAATTTCGTGCGAACCAATGCGTCACTACGTGCCTTCAAGGTCAAAACTGATGCGCTCTACTACTGAGTGTGCTGGGGTTAATTGACCGATTTTGACGTCGTTGGTAAACTATCCTGCGACGCCATGCAGCTACGAGGATCCAGTCTGGTAAGGGCTTAAAACCATCCAAGCGTAGCACGGGCTTCCTCTACTAAGCACATAAAATGTACTTTAAAAAATTTACCTATAGCGTTTTTTATAGACGAATAGGCAAACAAACAAACTCGGGTACTACCATTATTTAGTGTGGATGTAGCAATTTCGTTAGTTGTCTTGGCGCGTTTAGGAAAACGTCTTCTTTGTTGCTATAATGTGATTTACAAAATCCTATGCGCGGCCTATCTCGCGTTCGCTTCAGAACGAAGACAGATAATCGATTGTACGTCTTTCGTAGCAGAGTGCCTTGTTGATGTCTAAAATGGTTACAAAAACAATGGCGGCCTCCGATTAAAGCCGCTCCCTCCAGGAAGACGTAGCCGCTAATAAAATACTTCCGTGACTCAAGATACGCCGCGCACACAATATATAATTTAAGAGCGGCGGATATTGTAGCTACGACCTAAGATTTGAACGGGTTTCATTTATCACATCGGACAAACACACACACAAAAAAGGGGTCCATATAAATTGTCCCTTTACGATTCTTTTTTTTTAATGTTTTTGCTTGGCGTAGATTATGTCAACACTCTCCATTCCCTTACCTTTTCTTAGGCCTATAAATAAAAATTGTTTTAAATCGAGAGAAAAAAAAATTCAATAAATATTTTTCTGGGGGCATTCTATGAAAACAAAAATGAGCTTGTGTACGTTTTCCAATTAAATTCACTTGAGATTATTTCGACCGCTGATGATACGCATGACCATGACCCTAGGGGGTGGGAATGTCGTTCCTCCTGGTATTCTTTGGGAACTTGGGGGTCTGGGCTGTGTATATACAGAAGATAAAGGAACTCTGCGTGTCTTTTATTTCTCAATTTCTCAATATCACATGTCTGGTTATTTACGCGTGAACCATGACGATGACCACATGACGCATTGCCGATTTGTTTCTTTTCCCATCTGTTAAGAAAATAATGACGATTGTCACGGGTACACCAAATGTTTGTTTTTGTGACTGCCTGAGACCCTTTCCCCACAGTTTAGTAAGGCTCTTGAAAGTGATTTGGCATTGAAAGTGTCGTAATAATTCCAAATTTAGAGAGTTACGGTCTGTGGAGAAGCAGATTCGCCAACCAAGCGTAGAACAGGTTGTCCAAAAACCATTGAACAGGAGTCTGTCAATAAAACGGAAGATACCATGCAAATGCAGCTAAATTATGTTCAATTTTAATCTAAGATCATTAAAAACTTATGATGTGCGTGTGTACGTGTGCTATGCGTGTGTGTGCGTGTACCTCTATTCCGCTTGAACCAAGGCACCTACAAAGATGGGAGTTGGACCAAATCAAAGATAATTAAATTGTGCAAGCATTAGACCTATTTTTGTCGCCGTAACTTGATTTTATGACCCTCAAATACGCAAAAAAACTCTGCAAAAATAAACTCAAGTTTTTTTTTTTTACTATCATGACGTTTGTCATGACGTCGTAGTTTGTTCATGCAAGTTTATTATGCCTGAACAAACTTTTCGTGATAAAACTATGAAGTCATGAGCAGGAGTGCTGAGGGATGTGATGCAAACTAATTGCAATTATTGGTCACAGTTCGTCAACTGTGACCAATAATTGCAATTAGTTTGCGTCGAAAAAAAATAAGTAAGTCGGTTTTGTAATGCTCTTGGATCAAAGAAATTGCATGAAGCACGGATCGACGCCAATGGCGTAAGCGAAGCAAACGATGTGGCTAATAAGGTGGGCTGAAAAAATAAAATTTTCGAAATTTAAAATGTCATAGTTCGGAAAAGTTGCCTTTTAGCATCACTATCACACACAAAAAAATCTCCTCACTCCGAGGTCATGTCTTGTGTTGCCACAAGAGCCTTCAAGTTTAACATTATGTCAATGGGGCGGAATGGCGAAAACGGCACAAATGAAGATTTTACAGGTTTAAAATTTAATTTTAACATTATCTCATTTGATATCCTGAGGAACCATGTAAAAATTGCAGTAATTAAAGGAATTACATTTTGGTTCAAAACTTTGGGCTTTAATTTAACATCAAAGATAGGTCAAAGCAGCACTTTAGCTTATTTTGGCCCATAACTTAAAGCATGATATTCTAAAATAAATAATAAAATCCTTGAAATTGTGGTTACCTTTTGTGGTTTCTAAGATTACCAGGTGAGGTAATGTTAAAATTATATTTTACACCAGTCACATCATCATTTTTACTTTTTTCGGCTTCCGCCAATGTTAAACTTCAAGGCTCTTGTGGCAAAACAAGACATGACCTTAGAGTGAGGAAACTTTTTGTGTGTGATAGTGATGCTAAAAGGCACCTTTTCCGAACATTTAAAATTTTATTAAATTTTATTAATAATACATTATTAATAATATATAATAATAATAATATTAAAGGAATAATTTTATTTAGGGAATTTTTAAATTGACATTTTAAAATTCGCAAATTTTCTTTTTTCAGCCAACCCTAATGGCTAGTAACCCTTAAGCTTTTATAGTCTGCAGACGCTAGTTAAAGCTGCCTCTTAATAGTGAAATGTGTAATTTAAATAATGTAGGTTCTTGAAGACGGGCAATTCCACCACGGTGGCTTTGCTCACTCATACAATGCATCCTCGGATTAATTTCACCATCCTGCATTAATTTTCATAACCCGGGAGCAGAAGGCGTGTTTTACGTCGTGCGGCACGGTCTTTCTTTTGGCACTGACTCTACTGCGTGTGTTTTTTTTTTTTTTCATTTAAAGCCATGTAGCAGATGTTGCGTATGCAGTTGCGTTCCTCATGTTCGATCAATTAATCGTTGATCCTCCCTGTCATTCAGTATGTTTGCCATGGTTCATGTGCAGCAAAATAAATAAATAAATAAATAAAAAATAAATAAAAGATTTTATTACTCAGAATAATTTCAGATACGATGCACATTCAAATTTCTTTTCTCCAGAGCCCTGGACAAAGGTTTACGAACAGTCTGTACTAGCGCAGCTGACACAAATGATGGCACAATTTTGAAAACTTCATTGTCCGTGTTGTCGAAACGACTTCCAAATAAAACATGAAACTTGAACATTACACATTTTAAATGATTTGTTTAAGGGAGGAGGCGATCTTCGAAAAGAGCTGGAGTGTATTGCATTCAGTGGGTAATGCTGCATTATCCCCTTCAGTGACAGGGAGACCCGCCCACGCAAAATCGCAATAAAACTAAGTCCAAAGACAAAAAGACAGTTTCACTAGAGTTCCTATGACCCATTGTGGTCATCGTGGCTGAGTTGTGAGAGAGCTCAGTCTGGTTGCTGGAGGTTTGCGGATCTGGTCGAACCCCTAGAAAAGGGACCTTGGCAAAGTCCCCGCCAGGACTGCCGGCCAGGGTAGCGTGAGAGGCTACCATGCTCCTTCAGCGGCTATGGGAACTATTCTGGCAAATTCTGGACAATCTTTCGGCCCCTACGATGATCGGAGGTTTCCCGGATCGAATCCCCGGGTTGGCACCTCCCTATACCAGATATTTCTTCTTCTCTAAAGTCTGGTAATGTTCAAAATTGAGCCGGTTCAGCCATACAAGCATTAAGTTGCTTCGGTTGACTTAAGGCTCAAAGAAATTAATAAAAAAAAACATAGAGTTCCTAGGACCCAGAGAGAAGCAAGTCAAGCATAACCGAATGGCCAGAGCGATGGTCTCCGAGCCTTGAGGATGCGAGGTCGACTCGCAACCTACCTCTATAACGTTCGTTCTGGCCCTGTAGATGTGAAACTGATCCACCCAAAACCAAAACTAGTATAAGACAAGCCGCCAAGTTTCCCAAAAGGGTCGGTCTTTGAAAGTAGTGATACCATTCATCCAGGAAAAGGCCGCCAAGGTTAATCCTATTAGCCAAGTTAAGCGCACCGACTAATCGTTCGAAAGTTAAATGAAAACTAGACCATTGCTACTCGCGTCCGAATTATTATTCGGTGCGATTAACTTGCCTAATGGGATAAACCTTGGGCGTCCTGGTTGAATGATATCACTACTTTCAAAGGTCGACCCCTTTTGGAAACTTGGCGGCTTCTCTTATAGCAGTTTTGGTTTTGGGTGGATATGACAAATTTCATAGGACTGTCACTGTACAAAATGTCACACCGTCTTATCTTCATCTCTACCTTTTTTTTTCTGATTTGTTTTCGTTAAACGTATCTATCTGTAGTTCGGTGGTGCAAGCCAAAACAACAGAGTCGATTTACTGTGCAAGTGTGTTGGGACAAAAGGTTGGTGGTGTGATGAACAAGACACAAATATTGATGTCGAAAATAAAAATTGGTTCCTGCATGTAGTTGCGAGTCCGTTGCCGGATCAGACAGTACCACCAACCAAAACTACCGACTTCAAAAAAATGTTAGCAATAGGCAATAGCATAATCATAGCCGTCTCTGGCGCCCTTGGCCGCGTGAGAACCCCCTCGGCCCCTTTCCATGATCTCTTAAATTTCTTTTCTTTTGTTGCAAAACAATCCATCATTTTATCTCTTTATTCTGGGTATACCTGTTGCCATCTACCGGATGGGAAGTAAACGACGAAAAACGTCAGTTTTAGGTGAGTTGACTTAAAAATAATGTAAATTGTATCCAACTTGACTTGACACCGACTTACTCGAGTTTACCCTTTGCTATTTTTAGGGCGTGTCTACGCAACGACTCGACTTTGCATTCTCGTCGCTACAAGCTAGAAATCATCTAAAACTACAACATGGCGCTGGTTTTAGCTCTGCCGGCGTGCAACGAAAACGGTGAATAATGAGAGTTCTAAAGCAACTGCAAAAATTCTTTCGTTCAGAAAAATACTTTATCGTATTGTCGAGGACTATAAAACTGCACGCATTTACTCAAACAATGTCGGATTTAGCTAATCTAGGTACCGTTGTCACCATCGCAACGACACCTTTGCCACCGAGATTAAATTTCAGCTGTGCGAATGCAAAGGGGAGTCGTTGCTGATACGTGCCCTTACTCTGTCAGCTGAGCCAATACAAGGCCGTTCTAAGAAATTTACTTTACGTAAACGGGAATTGTTATTGTAACAAAACAGCAGCGAGTTGGTCTTCTTTTCGTACGACGTTGCTGTTAATTTCTGCTAATATATTCGGCCTCGTGCGAATTGTAATATCTTACTTATTTCTCCATCTGTTTACGGGGGGGGGTTTAATAATAGATTGACGAAGCTTCCCTTTAAAAAATTAAAAATTTTTTTTTTTGCTTGAAAACGCTGCCAATCAATAAGTCGATACGTTGAATTAATTTGCTTTCTGTATTTACTTTTTTGGCTTTTAAAACTTCACTTCAAGAAAGCAGCGGCGGTGTCCTCCAAGACCACGCGCCAGGATTAGGAAGAGGGGAAGAGGTAATCCAGGCTGAACCCCTAAATACACGACTATATTCATAATCCAAACTTAATTAACAATACCTAATTTTTCATAATATGGATTATGCTATCTATATAACTAAAACGCCAAGTATCCGTCCGGCTAGCTGCGCACATGTTTGAAATGTGTCCTTTTAAAATGTTGCCTGTTTTTGTTTTTGCTAAAATGTGATCTGTTTGCAGTGTAGTGTAACTGGCTGGCTGGGGCGCTGACTGTGCGCGACTGCGCATGTTATAAAGCTGTTTGCATGTTATATTAGTAGTAAAATAAAAGTTGAGCCGTCGGCTTTCCGTCCTACTTAGTAGTAAAAAATACGCTTAATAATACGGATGTAAGCCTAAAAAAATACTCAAACGCTCTAAAGGAACAGATACAAGAAAAGGACATGTAAGCCATCAACGTCGCACAACAGTTAAAAGAATTTCTTGCTGTACCTGTATCTTTAGAGCATTAAGTGTTTTTAAGGCTTACATCCGTATTTTAATCTCTTTTTTTTTGTCCCAACAAGAATAACAACAACACGAATATTGTATTCACCTTAAAATAACTGTTATAAGAGTCTGGGCCTCTTTAATACTTAGGTTTTAAGCTATAAAAATTCAAAAATCGGTTCATCGGTTCGATCTCTTTGTGAGAGAAACAGCTCCAACAGTAACAAGAATCTTGTAGTCATATTAAAATAGCGTTCAAAACGCCCTGGTCTTTGTCACGATCTATATTTTCAGCTATAAAAAGTGAAAATCGATTCATTTGTTCGATCTCTAGGAGAAAGAAAAATTTTCCCAACATGAATAACAACAACATCAACAAAATTGTTGTAAAGTCACATCACAACAGCGTTCAAAAGGACTTAAAATCGGCTCATTGGTTCAATATCCAGGTGAGGGAAAAGAGTCCCAACAACTACAATAACAACAACAGCAACAACAAATAGTCGTACTGTGAAAGCACAAACTTTTCAATTGTTGTCATTACAATTTTTAATGTAGCAAAATAGTTATGACACGACACCAAATACCGAATTTCGTTGGTCAATGTCAATTCTGGGAGAAACTAAAGGGTTTCAGCGTTCACCAACGAGAATAATAACAACAACAACAAATATACAGTCACATTGAAATAGAGTTCAAAACACCCTGGGCTTTGTTAATACCAGAGGCAGCATAAATATAACGGACGTGTATAAAATTAATTCGCTCCTATTAATACCTACATTTTACGCTATAAAAATTTAAAATCGGCTCATTTTGGTTCTATTCCTAGGTGATACCAATTTTACACAACAAGGAGAAGAACAACAACAAGAATATTGTAGTCAAATTAGAATAGCGTTCAAAAGGCCCTAGGCCTTGTCCTTAACTACGTTTTAAGCCATAAAACTTGATAATCAGTACATTGGTTCGATCTCCAGGTGACGGCAATGAATCCCAACAACAACAACAACAATCTTAGGTACTATAACGACCTATGGTACTACTATTTGAGATTCATACTTTGAAACAATTTAAAATTGTTCTAAGTCAAAATTTCCTATATAGTGTTATTCAAAAAAGAATTCAATGTCCGGATCTGTTAAAGGTACATTCCTCCCAGCGTCATTTTTTCTCGATCCTCCACATCAAGTACGGCCCCAAAGGTCTATTTACTTACCGTTAGTCTTTCCCTTGCTACAAATCCGTTTTAAAATGTGGCGTCTACGAGATTTTCTGTTGAATATTGGGACCTATATTTACTGTATCCTACACGTACATGAACCTTTCCGCGCTTACAATAACCTTGAAGTTTCATCTGAGTGTGCGCATGTGCTAATTTTAATCGTTTGCTAATAATTACTATGTGATCAAAAATCTAAAAGACTAGTGCGGTAAAAATTAAAATTAATTATGCCAATAGATCGCCGAAGAAAAATTATAACTTGCGACGTTAAAATACGAATATCATTCCGGTTTGCGACGACACATCTTTAACTTGATGCTGTTTCGTATACTATTTCAGATGACCTTGGCGATGGTAACATGCGCGGAGGTGATCTACGCGTGGCTGTTATAAATAATAAATAAATTCTACCCACCAATGGGGCACGGACAACGGAAGGATAGCGAGGGCAACCACTTAGACCGTGCAGGAAGTTAAAAGGTACAAGAAACCACAGCATCACTGATATACTCTTTTCGAAAAAGCAGACAAGTCCACAACGTTCAACCTCCTCCGGAAGACATCCACCGAAGGTGCGGACACGACCTCTTCAGATAGGTAGTTCCACGGTGCTACGACCCTGTTGAAGAAATATTTGCGGCAGTCGGAATTACACCGCGAGCCCCTCAGCCTCAAGGAGTGTCCGCGAGTAAAATTCACTTTCGGTTTGGAATAAGGCAGGCGGAATGTGCCTTTAAGTAAGATTTACGTTCACGTCCCCATTCTTCTTCCGTTAGCCACTCGGACGAGAAAGCTCTTCGGTATACCTTTGGCATGAAGATAAAATAAATAAAACACACACTGGGAAAACACATAACGACAAAATGTACAGCTGCATGGCATCGTAATGTTTCGATAGAAGTTACCAAAAATGGTTTCGGAATGGAAATATGGATTTCCATTTTTATGCAAGGAGTTATTTGCATTTTTTTATTGCATCCATGTGCACTGCTTGGAACATTGCGAAGGGTGGCCAAATCTTGAGGCAGGCTAGCAAAAACAAGTGACTTTTTTTCCCCTATTGGCTCGTCACGAAGGCAACTGAGGTGTGCATGATAGAACTTGATTCTAAAGATCACTAAACATGCATTTAACCCTTTAGCCACAGCCACCTACAGTAATATCATCTTTGCCTTCCACAATGCTCCGCTAGAAGGCGTGACAAATACCGACGCGACAAGTTTGCCAAGTGGCGCCATCGGTTGGCAGAATTTGGAACCCTCGTCGGTTAATTTGAAATTTCGCCGCTTGGTGTAGAGATGGCAGCACCTAGCCAAGGCTACCTATACGTAAAGGCTTAACGCTCGGTTTCACGTAGCATGCTAGACGCGTCGTCCAAACGTTGCGCTGAACTGAAAGCATGAAGAACGAAAAACCCCAATCGTAGCACTGATTAGTGTTAGCGGGATGCACAAAAACGTGATATCTTCTCATTATTGGATTTACCGGTGTTGCAGCGCTAAACAAATTATTTTACGGTTATTCTTGAAGTCTTCGGATGATTTACTGCTACGTCAATGGCTCGTTTAACACATTTTTAATGAGAATTGAAAACGCCGTAGCGTATCATACAGTACAATACACACGTACCTTGGTTGCTCTTCTGCTTGAAATTCATGAAATTAAACCTCCGGAGGCTTTGTTTTGT
>JAHWFP010241634.1:0-19705 GCA_023313725.1 Lithobius niger
CAGAGGTTGATACTAGCCTCGAGTCGGAGCAGCAACGAGAAGCATCGTTCGACTCGGAGCAAACAGCGCCTAACGCTGATAACGTTCAAGTGAACACAGTTTTAAATAAAACTAAAGTTAAATATTCACGTCCACACTTAGTGTTTGACGTTGGTAATAGGCCAGAAATCTGTTTATTAGACACAGGTTCTTCACTTTCGTTAATTACGAACACAGCAGCACAACGCATGCTTAATGATTTTAGAGTTAAATGCCATTTAATTCCGATGACCACACCAGTCAACTTGGTTGGGGTCGGAAATCATCAGATTAAAACTGATAGGAAAATAGTAACAACTGAAGAAAAGTGTGAATTTTCTAGAAATCAAGAGTTTATTATCGTTCCTGATGGTTCATTTGGTAACATTTCAGTACTATTAGGATACGATTTCATGTCAAATAAATCAGATTCATTAGCATTAAATTGCCCAGATAACGTCTTAACTATAGGCAATTTAAAATTTCAAATGTCATCTACACCAGCATTAGCTCATGTAGCCTATAACCAAAATAAGGAAATATTAAACAGGGAATTTTATAAACCCAATCACATTTACGTAGCGACACTTAACGTTGCTACAGATGTAGAAACCGATGATAATCCTAAATCTACATGGAATTGTACCCCTAAACAACATTTAATAGATATTACTGTATCTTTGTTAAGAGACGAAATAATTCCATCAAATTGTGAGAGTAGGATAACGGGAAGTTTACATTTTCCGTATCCAGAAATACAGACAGGAGTATTCCAACCTGAAAACAGCGAATTTCCTGTACATCTTGCTCACAGTCTTGTTAACACAACTCCCACGGGTATTATTCCAGTTATGTGTATAAATCTTAATGGATTTGACGTAGAACTACAGGCGGGTTCTATCCTAGGTACGTACACGACAGCTATTATCGAGTACGAGGATGACGCTTCTTTGACCTCGTCAAATTCAAATTTGCCCACCTCAAGTCCCATTGAGAAATCTCAAACCGCAAGTCCCATCGAGGTATCTCAAAACTCAAGTCCCATCGAGACTTCTCAAAATCAATCCAAACCGAGTGAAAGCTCATCGGAGGTGCCAGTTAGTAGCCTAACTGACGCTCCCAAGCCGGAATCCAAGGCAGAACTCGATGCGGAATGGGAAATTTTGAAACATAAATTCACGTTTCCAGATTTAAACAAGGAGGAAACAGGAGAATTTCTAGATATGCTTAAAATTCATCAAGATTCATTTTCTAAAAACGATTTTGACTTAGGATGTTATGAAGGGTACGAAGTTTCTATAGATACTGGCGAGTCACAACCAGTAAGTTCTAAAATGTACCGAGTTCCATTCCACCAACGTGAACTATTGGATAAATATGTTGACGAAATGCAGAGAGTAGGAATAATTCAAGAAGAAAAATCAGGATGGTTATCTCCTTGTCTAATGATAAAGAGAAGTGCAACTGGTTATCGCGTAGTCGTAGACTTACGCGGCTTGAATTCTGTCGTTGAAAGTGTAAGTGTTACAATACCTACCATGACAGAAACCATGGCTCACCTTAGCGGAGCTAAATATTTTACACGCTTAGACTTTTAAGTTTGGATTTTATCAACTTAAACTAGCGGAATCTGCTAAACCTAAGACGTGCTTCTCTGCTAATTCTAAGACCTATTTCTTCAACCGGCTCCCAATGGGTCTTAAAACTGCGCCTGCGCACTTTCAATTTTGTGCACAACAAATATTTGCAGACGTGCTAGGAGCCTATTGTACCGTCTATCTTGACGATTGTCTTCTGAGTAGTCCAGATCTTAAAACTCAAATTAGTCATGTGAATCGAGCTCTAGAACTAGTCGCTCGTTCAGGACTGAAACTCAGCGTTGAAAAGTGCGAATTTGCACGCAAAAAGGTTAAATTCCTAGGCTTTATGCTAGATGAAAACGGGATACAACCCGATAGAGATAAAACAAAGGCTATGCAACATTATCCTACGCCTAAGACACCTAAGCAAGTCCGTTCATTCTTAGGTATGGTAAATTTCTATAGGCGACACATTCCTTCATTCGCCGAAATGTCGCAGATTCTAACCAGACTAACACGGAAAAACTGTAAATTTCTGTGGGGCGAAGATGAAGAAAGGGCATTTCAAGAACTTAAGCGAGCTATGATAAAGCATCCAGATTTTTCTAAACCCTTTTTTTCTTGAAACCGACGCCAGTGGAGTAGCGATCGGAGGTAGTTTAAGTCAATATCACGGAGGTATAAACTATCCGTTAGCCTACACTTCCCGAACCCTCACTGAGGCGGAACGGAAGGAAACGACCACTACAAGGGAAATTTTAGCGATTATACATTGTATAGATTCATTTCGCTATTATTTACTTGGTAAGCTGTTTTTCTTAACGACCGATCATTTAGCAATTTGCTATCTTTATTGTGCCTCCACCCTCCCCCCCAAATTAGAAAGAATCTTACTTCAACTCAGGGAATATGAATTTATCTTACGTCACAAGTCGGGCCGACTTCTAGCGGTTTCCGACGCGCTATCTCGTATAGAGATACCAGTCGCTGTGTTGGGCAGTCAGTTTCCTGACTGGACGCGACAACACCTAGCGGTGGAGCAGCGAAACGATCCATTCTTAGGCCAAATAATTGATCGGCTAAAAGATCAGTCATCCGAAGATCTGATCGACGCTTCTAATAAGCGAAACATCTTTTATAAAGATTATGACGGAATTCTATACAGAATTCGACTAGCAGATCCAAATAAAGGTCTTATGCACAATCTAGTACAGATGTGTATACCAAAATCTCTACGGACGTATTGTATCCGTGATTACCATTCCACACCTCGCGCCGGACATCGCGGAGCCACAAAAACTAGAGAATTAATAGAGCTATATTGCTATTGGCCTAAAATGATGGACGATATTGCACATTACGTTAAAACTTGTGAAATATGTCAAGCTTACGTTAGACCTAACAAGCCACTAAAGACTAAGCTAAGAGCCTATCAACCCCTACAGAGACCAGGTCATTCATGGAGCTTGGATCTCATTGGACCTTTGAATAAAAGCGTTCACGGGAACGTCTACATAATGACGTTAATTGACGACTTCAGTCGTTACGTAATTGCAGTCGGAATCCCCGTAAGAAAGCAGAAACAATAGCAAATAAGTTGTTTTCTCACCTCATAGCTAGATTTGGAGCACCAGTGCAACTGCGTGGAGACAACGGGAGTGAGATAAACAACGCTATTGTGGCAAGATTGTCAAATTTGTTCAATATTAAACAGATAAACTTCACTCCTAACACATCGTGGGTAGGAGGAACCGTAGAAGCCGCAAATAAGAGAATAGAGACAGTATTGCGTAAAACTTCTGCAAGTTGTCCAGAAAATTGGTGCGAGTATTTACAATTAGTAACTATAGCGCTAAATGCGTGCCCTAATTCAACTACGCTAATTAGCTCACACTACTTACATCATGGTTCAGAATTTAGATTGCCTAGTGCATTAGCTTTCGAACCACCACGAATCTGCTATGATAGTGATGACACTATAGTACGTCTAGAGAGTAGACTACAAGCAGCATTCGAAGTCGTTCGAGCGCATACTTGGAAAGCAGTTAAGAGACAGCAAATCTTTTATGACCGCACAGCACGTCCGTACCGTTATATGGTCGACGATTACGTATTATTGCGCGACTTTTTACCAATTAAACAAATTTCTCAGAAATTATTACGAGCATGGACGGGACCGTTCAGAGTAATGGAATTTGTTAATGATGTTATCGTTCGTATTGTACATTTTCTGGATCCATTAAAAGTCGTTCGCGCACATGTGAACAATCTAAGACCATGGTTCCTAAGAACAAATAACCAACTTGTTCCTTTTAACGGATCTACCGATTTGGATTATCAGAACAGCTTAACGGTACCTTGACGGAAGCTGAAATAAAATTACAACAATACATAGCAAAACTTTTGGAAGATCCGACAGACCATTTATCGGAGATTCAACCACCAACGTTTACGCCTTCTGAGCCTGACGATGCAGCTAGCGGTTCAGAAACGAGCCTAACCAAGAAACGCAAACGCGTTGAGCCAAAATCGGCCACTTTATTTACAAAATAAATACCGTAAATTAGATTACGAACTAAATAAACAAAGAATGCTTGGTTCTACGCATGGTTATAATACCCGTAGCAGTACAACTACCCCAGAAATCAGGCTGCGTCGGCAGTTGGAAGAGGCAAACGTTGAGGATGAGTAATTCTTTGCATATCCAACAGAGAACAAAGAAAACATGGCGTCACCGTGAAGGAGCGTTCACGCGCTCTGCACGCGGGGACCCTAGTGAGTAAAAACGGAAGTTCATTTCCGAAACCAACGCATGATTGCTAGACCAGTTACCTACGCAGTTTCGATTCTTACAGTGCATGATACTGAACATGTTTACATCGTATAAATACAAGAAAATAGCTAAGTCTATTAGGTTTCAGGATGTAATGTAAAATAACTTTTGAGACGGAAACTCGTAGATTGTTTAAGAAAATATTATCATTTATAAAATACGAAAAACATACGTACAAACATTAAAATACGAAAGAAAAAAAATAAGTATACGTAAACACGTATAAACAAAACATAACACACGAAACGTAAATATTTACAACAGGATATAAAATGAACGTAGAAGTAATTACAAAAACATAGCAAATCACAGAAAATAATTAACGTAAAATCGAAATAAAAGAATTGCATTTACAGAATTTGCAACAAAGACATGGAAAATCATAAAATAATAGTGTAAAATCACAACCATGTCGTAACCATAAGTTACAGTAGAAGGAAAATTTGAAATAAATTTATCGGAGGAAAGAAAATTCAAGAAATTGAAATTATTTTAATGGTCGAAATTTAAGAAAATTGAATTTAGTAATTTTGACTAGAAAATTGTATTTGACGAAAATATTAGTAACCGAAAACAATTTTGACGTAAACTTAAATCTTTACGGTAAGTCACGGTTACGAACATTAAAATTAAAAATGTTGCAAAACAAAGTGGAAATCAAAATAAATATGTACAACACATGGACAACACCAGGATTCTGCTACATAAATGAAATAAAAAATTGCAACATAAATAGAAAAAATATATATAATAAGTCAAGACATAAAATGAAACATTGAACACTGACTATGTACAAAACATGAAATAAAACACTTCCTGAAATAAAAGGATTGAAATTAGTACATACAAAATATTGTATGATCACAGATTTAAGAAGTATGAATTTAATATTTGGTCAGGATAAAATGCGTAAGAAACATTACGAACAGGGAAATTTAATTTTGACTAAATTTTGGGATTTTATGTAGAAAGTTAAGAAATTAATAAGATATTTTAATTTTGGGAAAACTTTCAGAGATCTATGATCATATAAAACATGACAATTCCCTTCACCATACCAAATAAAATATAAAGAAAACAAAAAAAAATAAATAAAATAATAAAATATATACAATAGATACACCCCTGAATTCAGGGCGGGCAACGTCGTGCTCGACTACGCCGCTTACAAGGTAGCGGGCAGCCGAGACACGGCAACGGCAACGACGTTACTCGTCGCCGCTGTCACTTTCTGGATCATCTAAATAAAGAAAATTGAACGACAAAGATTAAAATCTAATTCATGAAATTATGAATACATGTGAAATTGACATGTAAATTGGTTCAATGTAAATATACATTTTCACAAATGGCGATACGTGCTGTTACATTAAATTCTCTCACGTTCATAAAAACAATATGGAGGGAAATCACTGTAAAATGGTATACGGGAATAGGATGTTCAAGCATTTGAATACAACTGGAACATGTTCCTTCCCGACATAAATTGTTATAACAGCATGACAACTTCGTGAGTGATACTACTCCCCCCACCCCCCAGTCAACAGATTTTAATACTTAATCCAAATTAAGAATAAAAGAACAGAATATCCAATTTCTTAAGACTATAAGTTACTACCTTTCCTTAAAATCATCATTTAGAGTTCAAACGCGCAGCGGAAATTTAATTTTCCTACGCGCAGAGAGCCTAACCCACTTTAGCGCTTACTTCGCGCTGCCGCGCTCATTGCAGCTAAATGTTCAAAACCAAGGATTTCGTAAACATACATTCCCATTATTTTACCGGATGATCACCGGACATTCGAAGTTAATGTTTATATCATTTTAACTTATACGTACTATGCAAACTTGTACGGTAAACAAATTTTATTAAGATTTAAAACACCCCCACCTCCCCCCCCCCCTCCTGAATATTTTCAGAACTTGCATTTCACTCACACTCTAGTTCTTCTAGATAGTATGTTATTCTTGAAACGGAAACGGTGCCGCGGAAATAAATAATAGGCTATATAGGAGTCCAGTTTCATAAACTTAGTTCGGACTACCTATCCGCAGTAAAGTTATTATACAAATAAATAACGACAACACCACATGGCACGGATTCCCTTTCACGAATAGAGGATATAAACAGCATTTAAGGACATTCATTTCTTAAATCTAAGAAAAAAAAATGAAGGTCCTAAGCAGATGCTACCTTAATTATTTTAAAGGCATAAAATTATCAAACTAATATGAAACAGAAGTTGAACGAACTGTTCATAGCTATGCTATATGGTTTAATTTTACATCCACTAGGACATGAATTATAAAATTAAAATTATTACTAATAAGTAGGCAATATTTGCATTTTACATCCATAAGGAAATGGATCATGAAACGAAAATTGCAGTTTCATTCATTTTAAAACCAGTTCGTAGAAATTCCTATTTCAGTGCTTCAAATAAATTAGCACCACGTTGTTAACAAAACAACATATAAATAAATAGAAATTGATTTCATACCATTTCATGAAAGTGTAACTTACCTAAAGGCCTACAATTCATAGTGCCTATACCAAGTAAACTTGAAAATAAGCATTTTAAAGTAACTTAGTATTACTTTTGAGAACCATTGAATTAAATTAAAGTTAAAACACTTTAGAAGAGGGAAAAAAAAAAGTACTTGTCGAAAACGACATATTTTCTTGCTCAAGAAGCAATAACGTATTCTTAAATGCATATATCGCATTAGATTTTTTTTTATTTCAAGACTCATTACAGTCAACAATTAAGCTTAAATCGCATAATATTGCGATAAAGATTTAAATAAGCTTCTGGAAGTTGTTTAACAGGAAATGTTTTGCATAAACAAATTTGATATTATCATTTCCACTTCCAGTGAATCAAACGTAATATTTACTAACCAACATGTGAATAGAAGTTAAATTTAACATCACATGATGAAAGTTGATTAACATAATAAATAAGTAAATTTCTTACCATATTGTCCGTTTGACAAACAGGACAGTCATCTCGGCAATGGCCAGGGCGACGGCACTGCTGAACGCCGCTGCCGGATGCCCCCGTATCGGAGACGAGGGGGACGTCCGTATCTTGTACGTGTCCGATGCGGATAAGGTCCGGGAGTGGCGGCAGACCTTCCGGCAGATAGTCTTGCAACATTGCAGAGATGTCGTCCAGGCGTCCTTCGGTTACGGAAACATCTCCCAACTGACGGGCGGCGGTGTTAAATTGGGCTATTGCCCGGTGCAAATTCATTTGCATGTAGAAAGTGTTCTCCGCATTTACCGCCCGCCAGAAATAGGTAGAAAATTCTTCCGTATCCCGGGAAACGGAGGATACGTTAAATACCGGCAGTGTAAACACTGCCGGGCAGTTAAAGGGCTACACTGGAGAAAATGCCCGCTTAACCTCATCTGTTGGGCCAATGGAGTCTCCTCTGGAGGGGCGCCATCCACCAAAATGTTCTGCCCCGGATTCTCTAGGATTATCTCCATAGGGAAGAGCACATAATCCAGCGGATCCTCACTAGGTAAAATTGGGGAAAAGGGCACCTCGTCGGCGGTCCGGTGGGGACACTCATCAAACAAGGACGGAGTCCTTTCGCAGTGGAAATAATGGTCCATGCAGATAGAGAACATTAACAAGTTCACGGACAGCAGACGTAAAAGTCCTTTACATACCGAGGCAGGTTCCCCACCGCGCTCCGCTCCTCTTTTGGCGTTGTCCTGCGTTTCTTATGTGGGGGATCCATGGCAAACGAAATTAGGCAGAGCAGAAAACGAAAAGAACAGTCGGAGGGAAGTACACAACTTCGTGTGCGGGAAAAATCCCCGAAATTTCCCAGGTCCGAAATATTGTGACCCAAAAATGAACATTGGCAAAACCAATGGGTGCAAAGTTCAGGCTCGACGTCACGAAAAGGGGCCGTCTCTTTTCCTAGGGACCTAGCTCACCCCCTCTGCTCATATAGTGACCATCAGCTATTGTTTACATGGCCTCGACCAGGCCGCATTTTGGGTCAGATCAAGCCAGCATGGCCCAGAGCCGTACCCCCAACCCTTTCAACCCACCGACCACTTTCGTTATTGCCCACCCCCCTTCCCTCAGCAGAGAGAGTGTTTATGCTCAAGGGCAAGCATCAGCAAGTGAAAGGGATGGTCAAAATAGGTCAGGACGACTCACCCCTGACCATGGCAAGACCCTGAGTTCGCCAAGATGCTAAATTTAGCGAACTCACTCTATAGTGGGAAAATACAGAACTTTCTTTAAATCAAGAAAAGAAAATTCTGAAACATTATTCTATGAAATAAAATCATTTAATTCATGTATAAGGTCACAGAAACATATACAAAAGTGTAAATAATTGTGACATGCTTTCAGATAAAACTAAAATATATGTGGATATAACATAACTGATGTAGTCCAAATTCATGTATTTTCAGAAAATCATGCAACATACAGTGAATTGTGGTAAAGTGTCAGGATGGCAGAAAATTGGAGAAAAGAGGCTGAATCATAGAACAGGGATCATTCCATCATGATCCAGGATTAATGAATAAAGAGATAAGTGATTCTTAGCCTCGTGGTGAAAATATTTGTGTAAATCATACACCCCCACCCCTCCTTGCCACGACACTTATAAATTAATGACACTTGCTATGCAAATTTAAAACTGTGAAATTTCTTAAGTTAATGGGGAAATACATATTAACTTATTGCTTGGAAAACATTCCTTTTACTCATTGTAAAACGCAGTTAACTTGGGAAAACATTCCTCTTACTCATTGTAAAACTCAGTTAACTTGGAAAACATTCCTGATGCTCATTGCAAAACTTATTAATTCATAAAAAATCGCACTGCTATTACCTATGGTGAAGCTTCTTACTTTGGAAAATATTCCTGTTACCCATGGTAAAATTATTAATTTGGGAAAACATTCCTTTGTACAAATTGTAAAGTTGCTAACTTGTAATCACACTGCTGCTACCTATGGAACAGCGCAATTAACGTTAATTACGTAATATGATTCGCTATGTGAATCCTACTTGATTAGAAGTGAGGTACGCTCAAGATCTGGAATCCAGACGTAACTTCAAATTGACGGTTACACCAAGTTCGAAGTGCCTAACATGTAAGTTCCTAAGGAACAGATTACATACGTTTATTCAGGTCGTAGTGAACACCTTGAAAGATCTACCGCATGCTGGAAGCTACTGTTTCCTGGTTGGCAACAACCGCATGTGACCTTAGTGTTGTAAGTGCAGTCTTATAACCAGGCAAATCAATAATGGAGTCTGGCCAACTCGTATTATTGATTTGCCCAGGGTAACTAGTGCTGTAGTTACACCGTCACTCAGTGACATGGAAGTCCGACGGAATCCGTCCCATTAATTGAAAAAAAAAAATGTAGTTTGTTTTGACTTCCGGTGCTAGGCACCTTATAAGCGATGCAACATCGCTCTGAACAAGATATTCAAAATTAAAGTAAGCAGGCATATGCTAAGTTAAACAGTTTGCTATGCAACGCTTAGTGACCGCTGATTTTACGGAAGCATGCATTAATCTAAGTTAAACAGTTTGCCATGCAACGCTTAGGTTCTCGGGAAAGATTTTTACGGATGCCGCGCAACTTCTAAGTTAAACAGCTTGCGTTCGCAACGCTGAGATACCCGTTGTTATGGATGCCGTGCTATTTCTAAGTTAAACAGTTTGTACATACAACGCTTAGATACCGGGATAAAATTTTTCCGCATGTCATGCATATTCTAAGTTAAACAGCTTGCCATGCAACGCTTAGATACCGGGAATTTCACGGGTGCCTTGCATTTTCTAAATTAAACAGTTTGCATTCGCAACGCTTAGATGCGACACTGCCATGCTTCGGCAGATTAGTGCAAACCTGAATTAGAAAAAAAAAATATAATACAGCAGCATTAAATGAAAAAAAAAAAGAAAAAAAATGCGTTATATGATTGCTGCAATTCGACTTAAAAATTTAAATCATAGGCTTCTGGAATTTTGGTATTCCAGTCTTCTAAATACGCCTGTGCTCTGGTCGCTTACGTTCAGGAGGACCAGTGCAGGTAGCACATGGCATAAAACGGTTCTTTTCCAGGTAAAAAAGCTCATTTTCAAGGTAATTACCTTACAGACAAATCACTCTATAACAAGCACTCTAGTAACGAATACGAGTCGCTAGAGCATCGCACGACATTAGGGTCGAGAATTGTACAGATCACAATTCTGGCGGTATAACATATTTATTGTGAGGCAACGCAATAATTTCTTAAAATTCATGTTTGCTGGCGGAACCTTACTGTTAAGTTCGACCTGAGCATGTAGTCAAAATGGGTTGACACATATATACATGAACAAGGTTCTTAAAATGCCATGATAGGCGGCTTTCCGTATTGGTCGGTTTGAACTGTCACTTGGTAGTCAAAAGGGAAAACAGACAAACACGAATACACACGGTTCTTAATAAGCTACGATTGACGGCTTTCCCCCGGGTAAGTCTAAACTGTCTCGTAGTAGTCAAAATGGGTGAAACAAATACAAATAAACACATAATATATTGTACACGCCACATCAACCAAACCGCATATATGAATGAGTTGCAGTACTCGCTATGCTGTTTCGAATAAATGAAACATAGACTCAAATACAGACACTAACAAAATACCACCTAAACGTGGAGCATGTGAAAATAATTTAAATATTATGTACGCAATAAGCACGCAATCGTGAAAATTGACATTGGGAATAACAGTAAATGACGCTTACATTAAGGGGTTAAGCGAATAGGACTTAACGGGGAAATAAAACAGGTATCCTGTCCCCCTCCCTTGTTCAAATGCTTATTTTGTTACTATGTAGCACGAAAATATTACTGAATATGTAAAAAGCATGATGAAACGATTTTGATAACTTGGTCGCCAGTTGAGTCCCAATACGAGACCGAACAAGTGATACATTCAGAAACATACAAGGGGGCTACTCATGTATGTAGCATGCATATGATATTTTATTATCTATGAAAACTGTGTATTCCGAAGAAATCTCGTTGTTATTGGTACTACAGGAAATATATTTAAATTTGACAATGTCAAATAGTACTGTTCGAATCGAACCATGGATACTCCATATTTTATTATTTATTTGCCCAAGGCAGCAAATCAAAGTCAACGTTTGGCTATAAAAAGTGGCTTTTCTTCCAAATGTGAAGAGGCAAGAAACGAGATTTCAAAGGGAGAATGTTGAAAGATGATAAAGCATAGCTAGTAATGCTTGTGTTTTCTTTCACTCCCCCAGCTAGAGCAGAAAAGTAGGCCAAATGGTTGGCAACGTAATTACCAAGGGTAGAGAAAACCCACTCAGCCTTGAACGACCTTGGCCGGTCCAGTGGCCAACTCGAGGTCAAAGGTAGAGCACAACACGATATGGGAAAGTGCCACGCCTCCCTCGTCTGCCACGCCTCCCTCGTCGAAAGCAAGAGGGTAAACAAACCCATGTGGCCAGCCATGGCAAACGAAATATCATTTATTTCAGATCAACAGCAACAAAGTTGATTTTATAAAATATTGAGTTCAGTCACATGGAGAATGCGCTCTCGAGTCTTGCATGCACTTAAGCCATACAATATTTTATTCCAAAATTCCACCCAGACTAGTATTGCTTAATTAATATAGCAATTTAATCTTGCTGTACATAATTATTGCCCTGATTTCTGTGAAGGTTGTTTTTTTACCTCAAAGAAAGGTTCGTTTTTCCTAGTCACACGGCAATTAACTTTGGGCCGCCGGTGAATGCGAAATTTTTGCTTAATTATGTAAAGCAGTTTCTGTTAAAAATTAACTGGGTTTGGAAGCTAAAATAAGGAACCACTAAAAAGGTACCATGATTTTAGAATGAACAGGGATTATGTAGGGAAATAATCAATGGCTTAATTAATATTCATAACAGAAACAATACAATTAATTAATTAAATGCATAACTGCATAATATCATACATTTATTAAATGCATGAGCCGAGTATTTATTCGGATAGATCAAAACGACTCCAGATAGCAATTATAATTGGGAGTCCTTCTTCAAAGACGACCGAGAGGCGGCAAGATCATTTGAGACTGAACAAGTGTAATTACACCTATTGTTAGAGTTTAAAAGATGGCATTACCAGCTGACATTATTTACGACAGTTTCGTAGAAGCTAAATGACTTTCTAGAAGTAGATTTAATTACGATAAGATCGTCGCTCATGATTGATCACTACGTGGAATAACAATAAGTCCCTCCCACACGGGATGGCGGCATATACCTTCAAAGTGCCGCGTACGGGGAACAATTAATGAACCCGAACGCAACAATAGAATGATTGACAGGCGGAGAGGTCCCAATTGACGATAAGGGCCCAAGCTGTCCAAATGTTACTATATTTAGCATTTCAATAATAAATCAATACTACAATGGATTGATCATGGCCGATAACGCCACAGTATTTAAGCTGAACCTCGGAATGCGTGATATCATCCGATCACCAGCAGCTTACCAGTCGCTAACTAGTTCACGCCAGTCAAATTCCGAAGGCCGCAATCCAGAAGTACGCCAGGCAGATTTCCGTGCCGAGCTAGCGACGGGGATTCGCCGCTCAGCCGACCCGTGGGCCCATGGACGCACTCAAGCTTCAATTAATGAGCTAAGTATTTTGATTGTTTAGCGATAGCTAATTGTGTTTATGCTTAATTAGTACCAATCCGTACGCTACTAAATTAACCCGAGTTTCCCTTAATTTAACTCAGAGAATATAATAATGATTAGGTTTATCGCTCGACTTAATCCGTAATGCCATTCGTTAGACTCGTGTCAAATCATTGTAATCATACAATCAAATCATAATAATCTGTCATTGATTTAATTGGCCATATGTGGGGTCAATATTGCGTACAGCGGAGTGTTGATTAAAGGCCCAGTATAATTCGATGTTTGCTTATTATTTAGCCTACCTATTTTATACTTGATTAGTGCTATATTACAATTGTTTGCCCTTATGCCATCCTAGACAATAATGTTTATTCTGGTTAAATGGTCACTGGAATATTACAATTTTATTATCTTGGACTTGCCGCATTTAACATGAATCGACTTTAACTAAATAAGGTCACCTAAGCATAGTCATATTAACTATTGATATAACTATATGTAACTTTGATATATTGAGTTCACCCTCTCAGTTGAACGCTACTGAGAGGGCAAACCGAACTTTTAAAGTCTGCATCCGAGAGTTTTTTGCAAGACCACAAGGAAACGTGGGGTCCGCCTTTGCCGATGCTGTAACATGTGATTCTGACTACACCACATGTCAGCACAGGAAAAACATCCTTTTACCAGAGCTTTGGGCGAGACCCTCAATCACCGTTAGAAGTGCTCAGCCTTCCGGACACAACACCGACTATGACTCCAGCGCAGTACATACAGAAGTTCTCACAGGAAATGGCGCAGGTAAGAGACTTGGCCGCAACGTATCTAGCGGAAGCCGAACGAGCGACGTAGGTTGAATATGACAAACACCGGAGGAAGTCACGTATGAGAGAGGGGAACTCGTGAAAATACGAAATCACGTCTAGTCCAATGTGGAGAAGGGTATCACCAAGAAATAACAACCTCTGTACAAAGCATCATATCGTGTGATGATGAAAATTAGTGATGTCACCTGCGGTTTGACTTAGTCCGGAAGAGTGCCACACTAAGGGAACGCAAGTCCCGGCTAGCGCCAGTACTAACCGGCACCGGCGGAGGCGGAATCGAGGGCGCGGAGAGGAAAGGGTTGACCAAAGGTAACGAAGGATCCAATGAGTCCTGTACCGCAGTTAAGTCGAGAACCTCCAAATTTTCCCGAAGAAGGTTTCAAAAGGACCGGTGGTACGTAGGGTGCTGGGCGGACCAGCCATTCCTTAGATGTCATTTGACTTGTGGCATCACGAAGCGGAGCGTGTCGTGGAAGAGACCAAACAGCACCGTTCAGAACGGCTTGCTGCGGAACTGTTGAATCGTGCTAACGGAATAATGCTGGAGGAGCCGTGCGGAATCGGCCTAATCGCGTTGAACCAGGAAGAGTGGAAAGTCACAAACGTTTGCGGTCAACAGCAGAGGTCTAATTGAGGCACGATCCTGAGGGGAAGGCTGGACCAGTGCCGGAGCAGACAGGTGATGGAGCGACAAAAGTAGCATGGTAGACAAGGTCTGAATGCGGAACGCTGAAGATCCAGTTGGATTGAAGACAGTGCTGTAAGGTGGGACACCTTAAGAAGCTCACTGTGTAGGGTGATTATTATTGCGTGAAATAAATAGAAACTCTTGTTGGCGGAACCGGCGGAACTGTGCCAGCACATCGTAATCCTCAATGTACTGGTAGACAGAAAGACGGGAACCTGAGGCAGGGGATAAAGAACAGCAGAGTGCTGCATGTGATGTCGAGCGTCAGTTAGTCTTGTCCTTAAGTGTAGAAAGGGAAAGGAGTTCTTGGAAGGCCAATAATGCCGTTCTGAGGTCGAAACAGGCCACGGGAGGAGGACAGACCAATGTCCGAAGCGAGGAAGAAGTAGCAAAATGCTGATGTTTCTAAATGAAAATATACCGAGTGGTCCACGAAAAACTGACGACCCATAATTTTTTAAGTCCAACTTTTCTATTTAGCATCCCACAGAACCAGGGGAGGCCAGAAATCAAACCTAATGACATGGGAAGATCAAGATTTGTTCTTTCCTGGTTTTGAGGGGTGCTAACTAGAAAAGTTGGACTTAAAAAATTATGGGTCGTCAGTTTTTTGTGGACCACCCTGTATTACCTGGTGTGGTAGCAAGCTCTTCCCCCCCCCCCTCGCCACAGATGGGGGTTCTGTAAGGGAAATGAGCGGTGATGTGAGGTGCGTGATGCTGCTGTTCCTAATGGGAGCAAGTGCCTCCCTCTCCCCCTGTCACAGACCGAGGCCTAGTGAGGGGGGGGGGGGACGAGGGGTCACATGAGGATCGTGAAGCTGTCCCCTAAAGAAAGCATCCAGATCTGCATGAGCAGGACAACAGTAGGAGGAACTGCAGACTGGTCCGGGCAGGCGGAGTGAGGAACGTAGTCGGTTGTAGGCCGAGGGGAGTCGATGTAGAGGATTGTCGTTAAGCAGATTGTTGCCAGGCGGATCACCACCAAGTGGGATTGATACGTGTCCACTCCAACCAGAACGATGCAGGAGCCGCCTCGGACAGGTGCCAAGAGCACACCCTAAACACCAGTGGATGTGAAGGGGCCGAAGGGACGGAACAAGTAACGGTGGAACAAGGAGCAGCAGCCGCATTGCGTTAGCAGGCAGAGAAAAAGAGATGAGGAATGGTCCTGCGCCAGCGCGTATATATGGAGGACTACGTCCGCGCATGTGCAGTACGAAAGCTAAGGGACTGGCAGGGAAGCCAACTTTTTATTCTCTGGAAGAAGCAGTGAGAACCCAAGAGAGTGCTAAAATCAAACGGGTAATATATATTTTCATTGGCTACTAAAAGATCGTTTTTCAACACAACCTTGTTTTCGGGTGCGGGCTTTACTGATCGCTGACACAGGAAAAGTGACATGGTGGATGCGCCATTAAGATAAGCATTGACACTGATAGGTTAGTATTCATATGCCCACAATGTAACGGAAAATTCGCTATATCTAACAGTCAAATTCAATAAAACTTTCAAAATGTTGGGCACGGAATGTTGCCAATTCGTCCTGGATACGTTCCCAGCACATGAAATGTGGTTTATGCAAGTTTTCAATGCTGGATCGCAGTTATCTTATCACCAACCACAGGGCGAGAAAAGGTGAGTCAAAACACTTTGACAAAGGCACAGTCAATGCTCGTTTCAAAACTTACATGACGCATGTATATTATAATACATTGTTCAATAAATCGTTCTTGAGTTTCAGGAATGCTAACGATACCGCCTTGCAGATGTTACTGCTCGTTGACATCGACAAGCGGAAATCTGTCCAGCGCAAATTTACTAAAAACTTACCTTGAACGCGGACGCTTTATGACACCACGTTGCCCCATGTCGGACTAGAGTCTCTTGAATTACGCAGGCTACGTGCCGATCTCATTCTGACCTACAAGATTGTTCGTGGCTTTACACCAATTCATATTCCATTTTTCGACCCCTGCCCCTGCTCAGACACAACAGTAGAGGTGATTAGCACATTAGCCATTAAGTCTGCGAGGCTGGATTGCAGGAAGGGCTTTTTCGTAAGAGTAATCTGAGCTTGGAATGCCCTACCGGAGGAGGCTGTACAGGCGTGCTCAGTCGACAGTTTTAGATTTTTATTGGGCGGGACTTGTCTCCGAAAATTTCTGAAAACACCACTTTATTTTTAAACCATGATGCACGTTTTAAATTGTACAATACTTACACGATTCACTGGTACTAGTATAAGTGGCTTCTAAACCCTTCTCGGTCCCAACCACTATTGTTGTTAAATTATTATTATTATTATTACAAGATTGCTGGTCGATTTTCGTGAAAAATCGCTCAGACAAATTATGTAAGAAGTTCGTTGGAATGGCTCATCTTTCTTTATTTTTATTTCATATTCAGTCTTTGTTCTCGTTGGTTGGTTTTCTTCTTCAGAGTTCGCTCACCACTTTGCAGCTAACTTTCGTCCTCGGTGCTTGCTGTGGGTTTGCCACGGATTAACTCAGTCGGATTCTCGTTTACTTAGCACATTTATTCCAATTAATAATTTTCCTTGCCTGGGCGTGGATCTCGGCCATTGCGTGTTCTCTTGATTGGTCTGTGTTGACACTCTTGGTGGCAGGAATTACTCGTGTGGTCAAGGCCGACCGAGAACTCACCGCAAGGTTCCGGACACAAGGAATGGGGGGGGGGGGGGGGGGTAGATTTTTGATTGTTCGAGAGACCCAACTCACCTCTGCCCTTACCCCTTTTAAGTTCGTAAATTTACAACTCTAAAGATATTGTCCGAAATCAGTGAACCTACGCTGCATAACGCACCAATTTATATTTAATTATGGTAGCATCTGATACAATTTGAGCACAACACCCGCATATGCTCTAGACAAAGTAAGAGGCTGAAAGGTATTTATACGGTGTATTGTCCAGCAATGGTGTGTAAGGGATGAGAACAATTCTCGGACGTTGGCACTGGGCTAAGTGATGCCTGGCAACGGGATATGGGATTGACTGTTTTAGCATCCAAGCCCATCGTAATATTCATTTCATAATATTGCCTCATGGCCATAGAATCAAAGAAATCTAAGAAGACGACAATGTGACAAATTAGCTAGGATTAATCTTGGCTGCTTTTCTTCGATTTAATCTGAACCAGTATTGGGTGGACTGAGAAGCTACTAGAGTAAGCATGATTTCTATCTCACTAATGATTTTTGCTCTGTCTTTTACAGTGAAGTGGCTCTAGCATTGGAAGAAATTCCTGAGCCAACTGAAGACGATGCTGAAGAAACAAAAAACCAAAAACCTCCAAAAAAGAAATAGAAATATTATGACTTTCTTTAATAAACAAAACAAAATATAAAAACTGTCCATACCCCAATATTTACAAATTAAATGACAGTCAACAATAAATTAGCATTTTGTATTGGCAATACAATACTTCGTAATAAAATCAGTCCATTGTAAATATCCTAGCTGCGATATCATCTATTAACCAGTCGACACCTTTCAATAAATTGTCTCCAGTCATTGCACTGCACCACACAATTTGCCAGTGATGGCTTTTGATATTGCTCAATTCAAGGAGCTGCAACAACAAAACAAAAATAATAATTATTAAGCATTCCTTACAAAACCCTAAAATACTGAACATTTAAAAACCAGAAAAAAAATATGTAAAGAAACAAGATGACATACATGTATTGTCAGGCAGCCAGCCCACTACTTAAGTCCACTACTTAACTGCACCATTTCTCTCAGAGCACATCCGAGAATTAAGCGTGTTCTCACAAAGGCAAAATGCCTGTATCCGTAGGGAGGGCAAGCTTCCCTCAGCATGTGGTTATTGGGCAGATAATTGTCATCTAGGGCTTTTGTTATTAAAGCCAGTCAATTAATTAATTTACACAGAGTTTATTGTAAGAACTCGGTCCTACACAGTTTTGAAATTATGATTGTTAAAAGTATTGCATCTTGAATTTTCAAAGTAAAAACTGTTACACAATTTTTCAAGCAGGTGCTTTAATATAATTGCTACTAAACATTTTTTATATGGATGCACCAAAAATAAACTTACCGAATATTTGGAGCCAGACACAATAGTTGCAAAGCAACTGAGGTAAAAGTATCAAACAATTATTTGGCCAAATACCGTTAGCTCACAAAAATCAATATTCCATCCATACATGTAAATGTCCGGTATCCAGAATGTAAAATTGTCTGTTGAAAAGCATGTTTTTGGGTGAAACTGTACAACAAATTACGTGATTTGTTGGTTTTTGTCTGATGACAGTGATTTTGCATGTACGATTCCGTTAACACCAAATATGTGAATTTTTGGTTGAATGCATCATAATGCGTCGATGTTAAAATTCATATATTTGCCAATTTTTGAAAGACTCTGACATGCCAATAAATTAAACGCAAATTTGATAATTCAACCACAGCACTTCGAACTTCGATGCAGCATATTTGATCACTAAATAATCATAAAATTACATCACAGCCTCTTTCTTTTCCACCCCCTTGCACATACCAACCACTTTTTTTTTTGCAGCTGTCAATATCCCTCTAGGAAGGTTACGGTTGATCAATTCTTCTGTACAGTATACTTACAGAATTATTAATTCGCCCTATTTGCTGTGCTTAAAAAAATGGACTAACTAGGTTTTAAAAAGTGGCCTTATTGATATGTCACAGGTAACCTTTACCACCATTCACTGTAAAACTGATGAAGATGACCATTTTGCTATACTCGTCTGAAAGGCTGACACTTCTGAGACGAGTTGGGAGTTGGCGATTATTTAACCTTGGAGATGGAGTGTTGAGATGGTTTTGGAGTGTTCATCAACGTGAGTGGAAAGATTGTCATTGGCGGTACATATTGCAGACGTATGATTGTAAACCATGCACAAAGTGGAATGAAGGTGCTTGAGGTTTTTCTTCGAGTTTCCGACCAGGCCCTTCCCGAACTACTTTTTTAGGTCCTTAAATTTGTGTCAAGTTTCGACGGAATCCACGGGTTGGTAGTGGTAGACGAGATGTTCTCCTTACTC